>JAPQNM010000502.1:15000-22500 GCA_029783475.1 Metacarcinus magister
ACACACACACACACACACACACACACACACACACACACACACACACACAAGAAAAACGCAAATGAGCAGGAGATTCTGAAACTAAATATTCCATTACTTATATTCCGAACTTTTTTTTTTAACCATTTTTTTCTTCTCTCTCTCTCTCTCTCTCTCTCTCTCTCTCTCTCTCTCTCTCTCTCTCTCTCTCTCTCTCTCTCTCTTTCTGGAGCCAAAATTTGCATATTACAGAGCTGCAAATGGCGGTGGTAGTGCACAGAAGACTGGCATTTTCAGAACATTATTACTCCTCCATTATTATTATTATTTATTATTATTATTATTATTATTATGTCATCCTTGAACCTTAAGGCCAAGCTTATCTTACCCACACACACACACACCCACACACACACACACACACACACACACACACACACACACACACACAAACACAAACACTTTAGACTCAGCAAAAAACATGAATTGGTCAAGTTGGATGTGTTTGTGTGGCAATTGTTGACCTAAAATTGGTGGCAGTGTTTGGGTTATTGGCGGCTATCAGTCAGGTATTAAACGGCCGCTGTTTGCTGACCAGCTTAGCGTCAATCTTTTTTATCGGTCAAGCTAAATGTGATGAGAGAGATGACAGTGTTTCTTGCTATTCTATTCCATGTGTTGTATTGGTATTTGTGACTTGCCGGTGGATGAGAGTGGTAATGGTAGTAGTAGTAGTAATAGTAGTAGTAAAATAAGACTAACAAGCAAATACAACATGAGTAAAACAAACGAAGCAAGAAATAAAACGTCACACATAAAACAAATACATGACAAGAGACAACAGAGGGATGAAAGTGGAAAAAAGAAAAAAAAAAAGGAAACAGAGAGAAGAACAGGAGGAAGGAAAATAGAAGAGGAGAGATAGGCAGAGGACGGAGAGTGGAAGAGAGATAAAAAGGAAAAGAGAGAGAAGAAGTACATAGGAAAGGATGAGAGAGAGAGAGAGAGAGAGAGAGAGAGAGAGAGAGAGAGAGAGAGAGAGAGAGAGAGAGAGAGAGAGAGAGAGAGAGAGAGAGAGAGAGAGAGTAGAGTAAAAAAAAAGTAAACAGAGGAGGAGCTTAACCCTTCAAGGCGTAAAATTCAGGCAGTGGAAAGCAGGAAGGAAGATGGAGAATTGGGCTCAAGCTTACATTTCCCTTGTGTGTGTGTGTGTGTGTGTGTGTGTGTGTGTGTGTGTGTGTGTGTGTGTGTGTGTGTGTGTGTGTGTGTGTGTGTGTGTACGAAAAATAGATTAATTGACTATATCTTTCTTTCTTTCTAGCAATTTTTTTTAAAGTGTACAAAATAACCTTTCTTAAAACACATTTATTTTTATTTATTTCTTAACATTATAAAACAAAAATAATAATAATAAAAAAGAATTGCCTCATCATTCTGTCTTAGTTCTGAAGGGAATAAGAGAATAAAAAATAATGTAGGAAATGTATTTAAATTTTTTTCTTCTCGCTTTGGGTGTGACGAGCAAGTCATTAGTAGAAAATTGTGTCACGTTCCCAAAGCGACTTTTAAAAATGAGCGAAAGAGAAAAAGAAAAAGAAAGAAAAAGAAAGAAAAAAAAGTGAGCATGGAGATAAAAATGAATGGAAATAAACTTGATATAAACATTAATCGAGAATAAATAACAATGCTACAAGGGTTCAATATCTCTCTCTCTCTCTCTCTCTCTCTCTCTCTCTCTCTCTCTCTCTCTCTCTCTCTCTCTCTCTCTCTCTCTCTCTCTCTCTCTCTCACAAGCAGACAACAAAGTAACAGCGGCCAACATTACTCTCTCTAAATAATCTGAGAAAAAAAGAGAAAGAGAAAGAAAGTCACAAAATGAGAAAAAAAAGGAAAAACCGAATGAGAAAGAGTAAATTAAGGATGAGAAATTTTCAGAAAAGATGAGAGAAAAAAAGAGAGAAAGAGGGAGAGAAAGAGAGGCTTGCTTACCTCCTCTCCCACCCTTCCCCCTTCCTCCACCTCCGGCAACAGTATAATGGTAATCCCTTAGGAGGCATCACTTCCCTCTACCTTCGTCTGCTGCCTCGCTAATGCATTTGATTTACGTCTCCCACCTCATGACGTCAATCCACTGTCTGTTAACACGACACAAAACCTTGAATTTGAACACATTATTATTCTTGAACTTATAAGGAAAAAAAATTGAACTAGTTGAGATATAAAAAACTTAAGTGTACTGAAAAAAAAGGTTGATTTTACACTTATAAACCGTACATAAAACCTTGAATCCGATACATTATTATTCCCGAACTTATACGGGGAAAAAAAATTAACTAGTTGGGAAAATAAAATGTGAAACTTGGGTCTTGAAGTGTACTGAAAAAAAAGGTTAATTTTCCGCTTCCCTGGTGAAATACTAAGGGACTCTCCATCCGTCCCTTGAGGGAATCTTAGCGGACAAGTAAGAACCGACAAGGAATCTCATTTTCTGACGCAGGAATGATGAAATGAAAAAAAAAGGAATGAAGGAATATGGAATGTAGGAATATGTGTGTAAGGAAGCAAGGAAGGAATGAAGGAATAAATTAATGAAAGAAGGAAGGAACCAGCTTGAATAAAGAAAAAAAAGAAAAATATTAACGTGGGAGGCATTTCATTAACCTCAAATATTCCTTAATAAATGTTTCGCAAGAGATAATGTAAATTTCATAGAACGGTTCTGTTAATATATTTTCCACTCTCTCTCTCTCTCTCTCTCTCTCTCTCTCTCTCTCTCTCTCTCTCTCTCTCTCTCTCTCTCTCTCTCTCTCTCTCTCTCTCTCTCTCCATTCAACCAATTACCACATAATGCTCCACTCTCCCTCCCTCTCACCTCGCCTGTCACCTTCACCCATCTCTCTCATTTGCTTCACCTCACTTTCACCCTCAGCCTCACCGTTCCCCTCTCTCTCTCTCTCTCTCTCTCTCTCTCTCTCTCTCTCTCTCTCTCTCTCTCTCTCTCTCTCTCTCTCTCTCTCTCTCTCTCCTAAGGGCATTATAAAAAGGTAGCGTTTTATAAGCATTATTTTCCAGTTAATTAGCATCCGGGTATTTATATTCACTTTGTATGTGTGTGTGAGAGAGAGAGAGAGAGAGAGAGAGAGAGAGAGAGAGAGAGAGAGAGAGAGAGAGAGAGAGAGAGAGAGAGAGAGAGAGAGAGAGAGAGAGAGAGAGAGAGCTACTACAACTAATAGCGATCATAACAAATAATTAATAGTAATAATAATGTGGTCTAATCTGGTCACAAACTGAAAAAGTCTACGGTTCTCATATATCACATTTCATTTACAAAAGTCCATTTTTATCTCGGCGTGATGAAATTTTGCAAATGTTTTGTGTGTGTGTGTGTGTGTGTGTGTGTGTGTGTGTGTGTGTGTGTGTGTGTGTGTGTGTGTGTGTGTGTGTGTGTGTGTGTGTGTGTGTGTGTGCGTGCGTGCGTGCGTGCGTGTGTGTGTGTGTGTGTGTGTGTGTGTGTGTGTGTGTGTGTGTGTGTGTGTGTGTGTGTGTGGTTTTGTAGATCGACAAAAACTACATTTCTACCCCTACACACGACCTACTAGTATAATACAATGAAGGAAAATAAGAAAATTATGAATAAATAAACTTGTTTCATTATATATAC
This sequence comes from Metacarcinus magister, assembly GCA_029783475.1. Lineage (NCBI taxonomy): Eukaryota > Metazoa > Arthropoda > Malacostraca > Decapoda > Cancridae > Metacarcinus > Metacarcinus magister. The sequence goes on from JAPQNM010000502.1 coordinate 18,641, forward strand.
TCAAGGCTCTTAGTGAATTACTGAAAATATACCAAATCTTCATGTAACGACTGTAAAAACAATGCTATTAACTGCATGACACAATAACATCAAGAAAACATCAGGAGATTAAATAAGGATCTCTTCATGGCCTCTATTCACATCACAACATCCTATGATTACGTGCTGCTAGGAACATTACGTGCAGGTCGTGGTAGTCGTGCACCATAATCCGAATTAGTATAATCCTTTGTGACAGTTTCATGAAGTTATGATGTTCTGAGTCACTCCAAGTGGCCTTTAGTCAGCACTTTGTGAGGCTCGAACTATGGCGACACGAAGGAGACTCTGTGGTACAAACTATCCTCCTTAACATCCATCAAGTGTCCTTCACAACTCTACACGAAATTATACACAAAAAAGTAGACACACGTACTATTCACACTCGAGAATCTTCATTACACCATGAAAATAAAACACAAAAGGAAGATTTTCATGGACCATATTTTCAAGTTTTAGCAAAAAAGATGATTGTGTATTGCCAAATGCCACATGAGGATGCAAAGTACAAAATAAAACGAGAATATAACTGTATCAGCTTGCGTGTCCCTCTCCTTAAGTACTTATAAAACAAGTTAACACTGCTAGTAATGGTGACACACACAACCTTACATCACCATCCTATAATCGTCTATTCATAATCCTCTTACCTCGACATAAATAGAATAGTAATCTCCCCTATGAGGCAAACGCAATAGTGTGCCGTGCATGCTGCCAGGCCATTCACCTTACTTTAGGACTCAAAATTAAACGACTTGCAGGTGTTGAGGCGTCCCAAGCCGGGAGATTTTGGTGTCGCTTAGCTGGTCCGTGCTTTGAAAGTCACGATACTTGAAGAGGAAGGAGCACCAGCGTCAAGTTAGTCCTAGTTAAGCACCTCCTTCCACCTGGGAGCTGCTTTATCCCTACGCCAGAGGAAAGGCTGCCACGTAAAGCACTAAATAGGTAACTTCATGCTGGGAAAAGGTCAGCAAAAAGTTTTATTTTTTTATACAAATAATACATAACAAGACACTTTGGCGATGTAAACAGTCTCTATCATTATATATACACATGCATACTACACACACACACACACACACACACACACACACACACACACACACACACGTCAAAGCTTAATTATACTCCTTTTTTCACTCCCTTTTACTCTCTCTCTCTCTCTCTCTCTCTCTCTCTCTCTCTCTCTCTCTCTCTCTCTCTCTCTCTCTCTCTCTCTCTCTCTCTCTCTCTCTCTCTCTCTCTCTGGAATGATGGTGTTATTACGTACACAAACAATATATATTTGCAACACATATATCATCTAGACAGCCAGACTATTGGTCAGTCAATCACTGTATTGTGTTTCAGTTAAGTAGTCAGTCATACAGTCAACCAGCCAGTAAGTCTGTCTGTTACTGATCCTCCCATTTATATCACCATTAAGGCCGCAACACAACCATAAATACTCTAATCTATAAATAATTCAGTCAGTCAATTATCTGTTCAGTCATTCATTCATTCATTATTTCTATAAGTCAGTTAATAATTCCACCTAATCATTGAGATAAAGCATTCATTCAGTCAGTCAGTCAGTCAGTCAGTTAGTCAGCCAGTTATCCAGTCAGTCGGTCAGTCACAGTGCAGGAATATCCCAATAACTTCCTTGCAGCTGTCTGTAGCTGGAGCAGAACCAATATTTGTCCCAAAATAGATTAGCTTGATGTCCATTCCAACACAACATTCTGGTATGCTAGAGATGGCTGGCTGGCTGGTACCCCCCCCCCTCACCCCTCAACTACACCCACCACTCTCTCTCTCTCTCTCTCTCTCTCTCTCTCTCTCTCTCTCTCTCTCTCTCTCTCTCTCTCTCTCTCTCTCTCTCTCTCTCTCTCTCTCTCTCTCTCTCTCTCTCTCGGTAAAATTTAAATAAGAATGACACTCAAACAGGCAGGAGTAAAGCACCATATATAACACACACACACACACACACACACACACACACACACACACACACACACACACACACACACACACACACACACATTACTATATGCCTCTGTTCGTGTCAGTAAAGCAAGAACATCCATGTATAAAATTTTTCCTTTCATTTTCCCCTCCGCCCACCTCTGTCACCTTCCTTACATTATACACAGCAAATGTTAAGCTGAAGGAAAAATAATATGTAAATAAAATAACGATACCTTCCCTGAGGATATGAAACACAATTAGAAAAAATATATCGTATGCACTTTCCTGGATAGAAAAATATGCATAAAACGACCTTTTTAATTTGAAAGGTTAATATGAAGAAAAAAATTGTAAGTTGAAAGTATATATATAAAAACAAACATATACACTAAAAATAAAAGGTTAGAGTATAAAAGTAATAAAAAAATTCAGTAAAATCAAATAAAATCTAAAAAAACTGATTTAAAACTTATCAACGTAAATACAAAGATGAATATTTAAAAAAAGTGAAATAAAAAAAATAAATAAAACAGATGAACGAAACGTAATAAATGAAAACAAAATATAAAGAATAATCCGTCATGAGCCAGGCTGAGAATTTATGAGACAGCGAACGAAGGTAAATGTATGTATGGACGTGTGTGTGTGTGTGTGTGTGTGTGTGTGTGTGTGTGTGTGTGTGTGTGTGTGTGTGTGTGTGTGTGTGTAGTGTAGTGTCAAAAAAACTAATGAAAAACAAACAAACAAACACACACCCACAACAGCAATAACATGTAAAAAAATAATAAAATAAAATAAATAAATAAATGAATAAATAAAATACAACACTAAAATAAAACAACGAGAGGAAACAAAACCAAACAAAATCAAACAAATTAAGAAAAAAAGAATAAAGAAAAAAAAGAAAACCAGTTAAATAAATTCCAATTCGTAAAAAAAAGGAAAAAAGAAAAAAAAAAAACATGACTGACAGGTGCATGCAAATACATAAAAAGGAAATGTATGCTTTATAGAGAATAACGTTAAATACAATATACTACTACGATTAAATACAACGGAAAACTCCACTATCTGCTCTAAGGTGAAAGGCGTAGGACAGATAGTAAAGATAAAGGCTCCTCCCCACCCACCCACCCACCCACCGTACTTAATGAAAGGAGAAAATAATAAATAAATAAATAAATAAATAAATAAATAAAAACAAGGATCAATGCACCAAATAATAATAATAAAATAAACACAAACAAACAAACAAATACAAACACCAAAGAGCAACATGACCTATCTCTCTCTCTCTCTCTCTCTCTCTCTCTCTCTCTCTCTCTCTCTCTCTCTCTCTCTCTCTCTCTCTCTCTCTCTCTCTCTCTCTCTCTCTCTCTCTCTCTCTCTCTCTCTCTCTCTCTAAAAAAAAAATAAATAACATCAATCAGAAGAGAAAAACAAATTGTAAAAACCAACACTAAATAATTGCAAAATAAATAAATAAATAAGTGAGAGGGAGAAGAGGAGGAGGAGGAAGAGGAGGAGGAGGAGGAAGAGGAAGAAGAGGAGGAGGAGGAGGAGGAGTACGTTACCTGGTAGGCCGTCATCTTTAAGGGCTTGAGGGCGAAGAGGAAGCCAAGCCAGAGACATATTAACGAGGTGCAAGGGGAGAGTATGTCAGGGAGATTATGTGGGAGGAAAGATAGGGAGAATAAGGAGGAGAGGGAGGAGAGTGGAGGGAAAAAAAAGGGAGAGGCGAAAGGCACACTCCTCTCTAATTTCCTCTACCCTCCTCTTCCATTTTCCTCTTATCTCTTAGTCTCTCTCTTTCTCTCCTCTCTAATTCTTTTGTCTCTACTCTTCCCTCTTCCCTTCCCTCCTTAGTTACT
>JAPQNM010000502.1:35000-50000 GCA_029783475.1 Metacarcinus magister
ACTTGTCAATCATCCTATCCTCTGAAACGAGAAAATTACACACAGACGACGTAGGTTTGCAGGATTTTTAATAACTTTCACAACTTTGATCACGACTATTTCTTTGAAGTTGGAACGAATGCAAGACCACCAAAAACCACCACCACCACCACCACCACCACCACCACCACACCACCACCACCACCACCACCACCACCACCACCACCACCAGCATTTTCCTTTCAATCCTATTAGAACAAAGCAGCCACGGAGGAAGGGAGTCTTAAAACTATCATTTACTTTAATACACAGATACAATGTGAATACAAGACTTTTAATTCCAAGAGTGTGTTCAGAACCATATCTTAACGCAACGTATCTTTATTCATAGTGTTTTATTTCCTATCTTCCCTCTCCCTTACTTCAACCATAACATTTTTCTTTACTTCTATACACCCATACTCCGGCAACACATAAAAGACTGAGCTACGAAATGCAAAATAAATATACAAGCAGGAAATCCTTACTCGAGCAGCGTCAGCCAGCGAGGTGACCTGAAGGGCACAGGTCAAAGGTTATGAAGGAGTAACATCTGGCGGTGCTGGGAAGAGTTATGAGTTCCCGCTGACCCTCCCGTCTATCAAACCTCAACTGACCAATGACACGAGGACATGAAAACCCATACAGTCTCCCAGTGCATGGAGTTTCAGGTATATTTGACTGTCACTCCGAGGTGGTGGCAGCGAGGTAAGGGGACTCAGTGCACCTACACACAGTTCCAGTCCAGTATTTTCCTGTTTTCCTTGTTGCCTTCCAGTGTAGCGTGTCAACAGCCGCGGGACAAGTACAAGAGTTGTGTTGTGTTCGTGTTGTATATTCTCTCTATTTTTCGCTTTCTACCGCTATTATTTTTGTTATTTTCTAATGTTAACATGTTTGAAATGATAATGAATAAAGAAATGATAGCATGCAAGTCTGTACTCGCTATATATTTTACGTTTATTTAGTGAGTGAAAAATGTAAAAGGTGAATAATAATAATAATAATAATAATAATAATAATAATAATAATAATAAACTGTTATGTTTTTATCTTCCAGGTTGTGATAATCGACGTTGTTGTTGTTGTTATTTTCTTGTTGTTATTGTTATCGTCCTCATCATCCTCCTCCTTTTCCTTAATTTCCTTCCTCTATTCCTATCTCTCCTTTCCCTTCCGTCTTCCTCCCTCCCCCCCCCCAATGCCCCCTCCCCTCGTCCCTTCAAAGGAGAGACAAACAGCCAACTGGAGCAACTCTGATTAAGGGAATGAGTGTTTAATTAGGCGAGTGTTTGTCTCGGCCAGATTAATACAACCAAACTTACACGGACGGGCAGCACGAGGAGGAGGAGGAGGAGGAGGAGGAGGAGGAGGAGGAGTAATCAAGGTGTGGATGACAGATGTGCAAGAAAAAAGATGCACAAACAAGAGATATTATAAAGTTATTCACAAAGTTATCTAAAAAAGTTGACTTATCAGAAAACTTCAAAAACATTTCCTCCTCTTCTTCTTCTTCTTCTTCTTCTTCTTCTTATCATTACTGTCGACTGTTTTAATTATATATCACGTCCGTAGCAGCTGTGTGTGTGTGTGTGTGTGTGTGTGTGTGTGTGTGTGTGTGTGTGTGTGTGTGTGTGTGTGTGTGTGTGGAAGTGAAGGAGAAGGATGAGAATAAGAAGGAAAGAGAAGAAGAAGAGAGAGAAGTGGATGAAAGAGAAGCAAGATAATACAAAGTGTGGATGGACGAAGAATAAAAATATGAGTAAAGGTTGAAACACACACACACACACACACACACACACACACACACACACACACACACACACACACACACACACACACAGACAGGTCGATTACTTTGCTTACCTGTTCATTTAATTACCTGGCCAATGACGTCACCTGTGTATCGATTTCACTCACATGCAGGTACACGACGCAGGTAAACAATGATGATGATGATGATGATGATGATGATGATGATGATGATGATGATGATGATGATGATGATGATGATGATGATGATGCAACATGGGAATGACGAGTAAATAAATAAAAATAATAGATTACTACAAAGGGACGAGGACAACGTAAGCAACACAACACAACACAACACAACACATCACAAAGTAACCTTAAAACACACACACACACACACACACAAGAAGAGACCCTCCAAAAAAAAAGTTAGATACAAAAATTAACGTGACATCAAAAGGCGACGAAGAGGAACCAAACAAGTGATGCACGAAACACACACACTAAAAAAAAATATGTATATATATAAAAAGGAAAAAATAAGGGACAAGGAGTCTTTGTCTTCAAGTAGCAGCAGCCTCCTCCTCCTCCTCCTCCTCCTAATCCTCCTCTGCGCCCTTGAGGCCTTGACTGGGAAATGTTAGTGCTAGAGTGGAGGAGGAGGAGGAGGAGGAGGAGGAGGAGGAGGAGGAGGAGGAGGAGGAGGAGGAGGAGGAGGACTCAGTGGCTGTCTGTTCATAGGACACAGGTTGGTTGAGGCATCATTAGGAAGGAGAAGGAGAAGGAGAAGGAGAAGGAGAAGGAAGAGGAGGAGGGGAAAGAAGATGGAAGAGGAGGAGAGGAAAAGAGAAGTATAGGGAGAGGAGAAGTAGGAAAAGATGAGGGAGTATAAGGGACAGGAAAGGAAAGGAAGGGAAGGGGTGGAGATGAGAGGGAAAGGAAGGGAAAGGAAAGCAGAGAAAGGAGAGGAGTGAAGATAATTGGAAGTGAAGGGAGATGAGGGAAGGAACACACACACACACACACACACACACACACACACACACACACACACACACACACACACACACACACACACACACACACACATTTTATTACATCAGAATTAAGTCACGATCTGTGTGTGCTAAAAAATATCTGACTCAAGTTTCTGAACCTAAAATTATACTCTTATCAACCTAAATAAATACATAAATAAACAAATACATTGAATAAGGCACAACTGTAACCACCACTGCACACACAAACACACACACAAACACACACACACACACACACACACACACACACACACACACACACACACACACAGTTATCCATCCCAAACACATCACCGCCACCACCACTAAAATTTCATCATATCTCTCTTTCTCTCTCTCTCTCTCTCTCTCTCTCTCTCTCTCTCTCTCTCTCTCTCTCTCGCTCTCGCTCTCGCTCTCGCTCTCGCTCTCTCTCTCTCTCTCTCTCTCTCTAGGGAATCAGTAGCGCTTCTCATGCACGCCTGCACCCACCACGTCACGCCCTTCCCCTCCCTTCCCCAACACCCCCCACGCCCCTCCCCCACGCCCACCCATCACCCTGACAACCCTAAACGTGCGTGGAAAGTTACATGATTTCGTATCTTTTCTGAAGTTAAGGGTCAATTTTAATTCAAGACATGCAGTGTAATTTCCTTTGTTTAGCTTTATTATTATTATTTTTTTTTTTTATACTTTTTTTTTTCAATGGTGGTCTTTATATAATTTTTTTTTTTTGTATTATTATCACGTGTAACATTTTTTTTTTATAGTGTGTAATTAGTGTTTGCTTTATCGACCTCCACTACCTCCTCCTCCTCCCCCTCCTCCTCCTCTCCTCCTCCTCCCCCTCCTCCTCCTCCTCCTCCTCCTCACCTGTTCACCTCCTCCTCCTCCTGTCCTTGGTTCACTTTCTTACCTGGAACAAAAAGAAAACAAAGAAGTCATTAATAAAACTCAATTCAAACACAGGTGATCTAATGGTTTGTTCTGCTTATTCATTAATCATTACGTCTATGTCTCTAATCACCTGCTTAATGAGGGGAAACAAGGATGGATGAAGGAAGGAAGGAGTAAAAATGTGTGTGTGTGTGTGTGTGTGTGTGTGTGTGTGTGTGTGTGTGTGTGTGTGTGTGTGTGTGTGTGTGTGTGTGTGTGTGTGTGTGTTTCTTCTCTGGTCTCTAACCCTCGTACATTTTTTTTATATATTTATCATATCTATTTTTTATTATCTTGTTTTCTTCTTCTTCTTCTTCTTCTTCTTCTTCTTCTTCTTCTTCTTCTTCTCCTGTTTCCCTCTCCCTCTTTCGCTTCCAGGTTTGAGAAATTTATGCAAAGATACATCAACTTTCCTTCTTGTGTTGCAATAATTTAGTTTTTCTGATGTAATTTATTGTGTGTGTGTGTGTGTGTGTGTGTGTGTGTGTGTGTGTGTGTGTGTGTGTGTGTGTGTGTGTGTGTGTGTGTTAAAAAGGGAACAAGTATAGAAGGAAAGGAGGAAGGAAGGAAGGAAGAAAGGATGGGAAGGAAGGAAGAAAAGAAAGAAGAAATAAATGGAGTCAGGAAAGGAACGGAGAAAGAGAGAAAGGAAGGAAGGAAGGAAGGAAGGAAGGAAGGAAGGAAGGAGAATGAGATCGTCTTCCATGTGTTTTTCATGAATACTCGATGTTTCCCATTAATTGTAGATCGAGGCGGACACACACACACACACACACACACACACACACACACACACACACACACACACACACACACACACACACACACACACACACACACTGCTCCTTTATTAACGACAGACAAACACACACCAGACAACGCACTCACCCCATAAAGAAAGAACATTATCTATCACCCCCACAACACACCCCAACACACCCCAACAACACACCTCAACACACCCCACCAACACACCCCCACAACACACCCCAACACACCCCAACACACCCCACCAACACACCCCAACACACCCCACCAACACACCCCAACACACCCCACCAACACACCCCAACACACCCCACCAACACACCCCACCAACACACCCCAACACACCCCCACAACACACCCCAACACACCCCACCAACACACCCCAACACACCCCACCAACACACCCCCCCAACACACCCCAACACACCCCACCAACACACCCCAACACACCCCCACAACACACCCCAACACACCCCACCAACACACCCCAACACACCCCACCAACACACCCCAACACACCCCAACACACCCCCACAGCACACCCCAACACACCCCCTCAACACCCCTTCACACCCCAACACTCCCCCTCAACATACACTCCTCAATCAACATCACCTCTCACCACCAGCCTCTTCATCACCACCCTAAATACCCCTCTCTCAACACCACCATCGTTTCATCACCACTACATCACCACTACAACACCACTACATACACAGGTTTCAACTCTATCATCTTACCCTTCCCCTTCCCCTTCCCTCCCTTGCCTTCCCTTATTCCCAGCACCATCAGTAATAGTAGTAGTAGTAGTAGTAGTAGTAGTAGTAGTAGTAGTAGTAGTAGTAGTAGTAGTAGTAGTAATCTTTCTCAACACCACACCAATGCGCACAGCCACGCCTCAACACACATACACACACACACACACACACACACACACACACACACACACACACACACACACACACACACACACACACCACACAGTAACATGATCCCCTCTCACTGCTTCGCTACATTATACAAGGCACGAGGAATGAGGGAGGGAGAGGGGGGAAAAGGGGGGAAGAGAGGTAAAAGGAAGAAGGGGACTGCGGGGAGGGAGTACTGAAACAAACACAAACACACACACACACACACACACACACACACACACACACACACACACACACACACACACACACGAATACAAAAAAGCTACACACAAAATTCAAAATAACAAAAACTAGAAGAAGAAGAAGAGGAAGAGGAAGAGGAAGGAGAAGAAGAAGGAATAGGGAGAAGAGAAAATAGCTCTTCACCCTCGCTTTAAAAGAGATGGGCCCCCCAAAAGCCTTCCCCCTCGCCCCTAACACGATTTGATTGGCCCGGCCCTCGATGCCCAAATAGAATGAGATCAGGAAGCGTCTTGTGAGGGAATGGAGTGAGAGAGAGAGAGAGAGAGAGAGAGAGAGAGAGAGAGAGAGAGAGAGAGAGAGAGAGAGAGAGAGAGAGAGAGAGAGAGAGAGAGTGATACATCTTCTTCATCATCATCTTCTTCCTCCTCCTCCTCCTCCTCCTTCCCTCAGGCCTCTCCTTGTAACTACCTGATAAAATTTAATTAACTTTCCTCTTAAGAAAATTCATGTTTTTGCATAATGGGAAGGAGGTTTAATGCTTCCTTCCTCTTACTTAATCCTTCCCTCTTCCTCCTCCTCCTCCTCTTCCCTTTCCTCTCTTCCTTTCGTCACCTTATGTCTTCCTCAACACTCCACATTTTACTCCTCACTTCTTCTCTTCCTCCCTCCTTCTGAAATGCCTCCCTTCTTCCCTTCCTCCATCTCTCTCTCTCTCTCCTCCTCTCCGTCCCTTCCTCCATGTCATTACCTATACTTTTCCTTCCATACTTGATCGTCTTTTTCATCATCTCTATCAAATTTCACCTTATTTTTCCCTCTTCCCTACTTATCCCTATTAACTTCTCCTCCGCCTCCTCCTCCTCCTCCTCCTCTTCCTCTTCCTTTTCCTCCTCCTCCTCTTCCTCTTCTTCCGCTAGAGGCAATGGTGGTTACAAGTTCCGTATAACCATTACCCTAACAAGATAGAAATGGGATAACGCCTCTGCCATCACCACCTCCTCCTCCTCCTCCTCCTCCTCCTCCTCCTGTTACTCCTGCTCTTTCTCCTCCTCCTACTCCTGCTCCTTCTATTTTCCTCTTTCTTCTATGTCTCCTACTCCTGCTACGACTTTTTTTATCTTGCTCATTCTCCCTCCTTCCTCATCTTCTTCATTTTCACCACAACCATCACCACAACCATCACCACAACCATCACCATCACCACTACCATCACCATCACCACTACCACTTCACCACAACTACAATCACCACTTCCACCTCCAGTGTCTTTGTTTGTAATTGTTCCTTCTTAGTTTCCATCTCACGTTTATAATTTGCCTGGGTTTTTTCTTCTTCTTCTTCTTGTTCTTCTTCTTGTTCTTCTTCTTGTTCTTGTTCTTGTTCTGCTCTTTCTCCGGCTCCTTCTTCCTCTTCTTCTTCTTCTTCTTTTTTATCTTCCCTGCAGCAGCAATAAGAGCAGTAGTAGAAGAAGTTATTATTGTTGGTGATGGTAGCGATGTTTCCTCTTCTTCTTCTTCTTCTTCTTCTTCCTCCTCCTCCTCCTCCTCGTTCCAGCTACATTCCATGAACGCTCCAGGCAATGTGGTTTCCTTTTTCCTTTTCTTTTGTTAGAATTTCTCTCATTTTTTTCCTCGTTCTTTTTTTTATTTTCTTCCGTGGATTATGATTAAGTTGGTGTGTGTGTGTGTGTGTGTGTGTGTGTGTGTGTGTGTGTGTGTGTGTGTGTGTGTGTGTTAGTCTTACACACACACACACACACACACACACACACACACACACACACTACTACTACTACTACTATTACTACAACTACTACTACTACTACTACTACTACTACTTTTATGGTCATTAACCTTCCCAAACACGTCTTCCACTAAATTACCTCAATACTTCCTCACGCAATCCATTCCTTTTTTCCTTCCTTTTTTTTCTCTCTCCCTGTCCTACCTTTCTTCCTTCTCCCTCCCTCTATTAACTACTACCCCTTCCCTTCCCCTCTTCCCTAAAGGAGAAAGGAAAGGGAAGGAAGGGAAGGAAAGGGAGGAAAGAAATGAAGGAAGAAAAATAGGAATAAATGAAGAAAATAACTGAGGAAAGAAAATAAGAAGAAAAAAGCTATAGAGAAGGAAGAGAAAAAGTGACTGGGAGAAGGAGGAGAGAGAGGGAGAGTAAGGGAGGAGGAGGAGGAGGAGGAGGAGGAGGAGGAGGAGGAGGAGGAGGAGGAGGAGGAGGAGGAGGAGGAGGAGGGAGGGAGGGAGGTGCGAGTAAGGAGCAAAGTAATTCAGTTCACGGCTTTGGAAAATTGTGAAGCACCAAATGTTTCGAATCCTGGACCACACTTAGAGAGAGAGAGAGAGAGAGAGAGAGAGAGAGAGAGAGAGAGAGAGAGAGAGAGAGAGAGAGAGAGAGAGAGAGAGAGAGAGAGAGAGAGAGAGAGAGAGAGAGAATAGGTGGAAAACAGGAAAGAGAAAGAACAATGACCACGACGAGATGAAAGAAAATTATACAGATGTTAAAAGAAAACGGGAAAAGGAAGAAGAAAAAAGTAGTAGCATACGCCCTTATTACCTAACATTTTTCCCCTTGTTTCCCCTCCTACACTACCCTTTGTTTCCTCATACATCAACATTTCCTCTTAAGTTTCCCCGACAATTAAAGTCAAACCCTTAGGAAGCCTTCAAACACTCCTATGTAAAACCTTCATAAATATTCCTCTCCATCACTTAACATGGAGGAGAAAGAAAATACCTCCCCCTCTCTCTCTCTCTCTCTCTCTCTCTCTCTCTCTCTCTCTCTCTCTCTCTCTCTCTCTCTCTCTCTCTCTCTCTATCTTCCTTCCTTTCATTTATTTCCTTCTTCCTATCCCTTTCTCCTCTCAGACTTCTTTCTACTCCCATTTCTTAACTTCTTCCTTCCTTCCTTCTTCTCCCATTTATTTCCTCCTTCTCTCCTTCCTTCCTTCCTTTCCAGCTCTCTTTTCCTCCTACTCCTTCCCTCCTTCCTTCATCTCCACCTCCCCTTTCCTTCTACTCCTTCCCTCCTTTTAATTTATCACTCTCCTTTCCTCTCCCAATCTTCTCGTCTCGTGGATTTACAAACGAATTCATTATTTTTCCCTCACTATGTATCTTTGTTTTGAATTCTAACAGTGACTTTGTGTACTGTGTAAATACTATGCATACATTTCATAGTAAAGGGGGAAGGAAGCGTCACCTTACGTCGGCACATACACACACACGTCTGAGGTTGTGTTGTAGTGTTGTAGTGGTGGAAGGCGGCCGTAAAAGTGTTCCATAGAGTGTGGTGGTGGTGGTGGTGGTGGTGGTGGTGGTGGTGGTGGTGGAAAAGGTCGTTGATAGCAGATGTTGTAGGACCTCAAGACCTACTGAGATATTTCTTTCCTTCTCTCTTCTCTTCTCTTCTCTTTTTTATTGTCCTCTCTTTCCCCTCTCTCTTCTCTTCTCTTGTCTTCTCTTCTTTCCTCTCCTCCTCTTCTCTCTTTTCTTCCCTTCCCCTCTCTCTCTCTCTCTGCACTGTGATACCTGAGACTGGAAGCAAGTAAGGGTCTGGAAGGGTCTGGAAAGATGGATTACCACACTGAAGAGACCAATGTTTCCTTCCAGCCTCACTACCACTCCCACGTACCGCCCTTCCCCTTCCCCCACGCCCACCACCGCCCTTCCCCATTAGTCTTCCCTTCACTCCCCTCCTCCCACTCCTGTACACGCCTCAGACACTCCTATTCCTCTTCCTCCCCTTTCTTTCCCCTCAATGGTACTTTCAACTCGATTCCTCGCCTCTATGTCACTCTGGGTTCCCTGTCTCTCTTAGGTCATGTCAATGTTTGGGGTCATGTCACTGCCTCTTCGTCTTGTCACTTGTCACGTCACTGTCTTGGGATAGCACGTCACGCCTCGTCCTCCTCCTCTTCGTCACTGGTGTTATGTAAGATTTCAAGGTTGTATGGAATATTTTTTTCTTCTCCTTGTCTTGCTACCTGGCTTTTCCTTTCACTTGTTTTCCATGACTGAATCTACCGAGACTTTTTATTATTTTTTTTTCTTTCAATATTATTTTTTTTTCATTCATTTTCATTTTTCATTTGTTTTCTTTTGCTTTTACTTATATGTATGTAGAGGAAAAATGATAGCCACTGAACACACACTTATTCCTGTTGTCAAAAAAGTAAAAAAATTAAATAAAATAAAGATTCGTTGTTGATGATTACTAAATTTTCTCTTGTCTTGGGGAGAAAAAAAAATTGGTATATCGGTTAACTTAATAGACAGACCACTTAGGTGATGTTCTATAATGCGAATACATCACAAAATGATACACAATCAATAATGGCTCAATACAGTGTCTAAATAATTACTCAACTTCCGGGATTCTGCTCTGGGTTAAGACGAAAATTTTCTATCTATGGAATTAGTAATACAATCTCTCTCCAGCAAACTTTTAAACCTTCATACGTAAAACTTAATACATACATTTTTTTTCTGACATTAAAAGTTTACTGGCTAAGGGACAACAAGAATACGTTAAGAAAAAAAAATCCCGCTTGTTGCCAGACCCAGTGTTGCCAGTAAGCATATGACAACACCACACCAATGAGTCTTTACCAATTAATTAGTTCTAAGACACTTGTAAATGACCTGAGAGTGAAATGATGAACAGAGGAAATCAAGAGTTACAAGACAAGTCAGTCACCAGTCCTTCACAAATTACATTACCATCCAATACTCTTCCTACTTAACGTAAACAACACTTAACGTAACATTAACTACCTCCTCCTATTCATTAATGACACTAGAACAGGAAACTTAGCATCGTCCACACAAAACAAACCAAGAATTCAACAAAAAACAAATATAAAAACTCCACAATATTTACACAGCATTGGATTGGCAGTCACTAATACGCAAATCCAGTTACCACGAGTTGAATAATACGATAAATCCAACTAAAAAAAACAACACACAGAGAGAGAGAGGGAAAACCAGACGTAGAAAAGCTTGAAATGAAGACAAGTTAGAGTCGTGTCTGTGTAGCTGCCACGAACAAGCTGTAATTCTCCCCCAAAACGGTAACGAGGCAGTCATTAAAGTGAAGTCAGCGGTGTGTTGGGCGTGACTAACCATCATTTATCTACCAACCAGGACTTACGCCACAATAATGGGAGCAATGCATCTGTGTCTCGTTGCGCCACACTCACACACCACCTTCTGATGCACCACAACTGTTTAAGGACACTACTAAATCACAATCCATTACCTCGAGGCTCTGGAGATTATTCTGACCTTGCTAAACAACCTGAGAGGAGGGACGAAAATAAACCTAGTCAGTTGGTCTCTCATACGACGGACATATTGAGAGAGAGAGAGAGAGAGAGAGAGAGAGAGAGAGAGAGAGAGAGAGAGAGAGAGAGAGAGAGAGAGAGAGAGAGAGAGAGAGAGAGAGAGAGAGAGAGAGAGAGATGATAGAATGTTACAATATCTATATAAAGGGTTAGAATTGACGTCACAGACAGGATCCTGCTTTCACTTTATAACAAAACAAAATAATAAATCAAATAAATCCACGACAAGAAGTGAAAGAAAGTTTGAACGTCATCATGTATTGTTAAACTGCAATATTTTTCTTGTTTTCTTCTTTTCTTCAGCCTTTTATAACGAGGGATTAGTAGATGCATTACTACTACTACTACTACTACTACTACTGAAGGCGTGACACACATCTCTCCTTCAATATGAGTGAAAATCTAGCGTTATCTCTCTCTCTCTCTCTCTCTCTCTCTCTCTCTCTCTCTCTCTCTCTCTCTCTCTCTCTCTCTCTCTCTCTCTCTCTCTCTCTCTCTCTCATTATATATTTCCAGCCGTCCACATAATACATTTACCCACAGCTACACAAAATACACCAAGTTTCGTTAAGTCTGAAGCCGCTCCGACACTTTCTCGACTCTAATGTGAACCCCGCGTGTCAGGCCGAGCGAGCGAGCAAGAAAAGAAAGAAAGAAAGAAAGAAAGAAAGAAAAAAGAAATATATAGAAAAAATAAGCTTCGAAACTGATCCGGAACTGAACCGGTGCTCGAACCACTGACTCGGAACGTGAGAGACGGAAGAACGGCGCCTTTTATTGACTTCGAAGAGGAGGAGGAGGAGGAGGAGGAGGAGGAGGAGAAGGAGGAGGAGAACAAAAGGGAAAGAGACAGTAGGACGTTAGGGACTGGAGAGGAGGAGAAGAGGGAAGGCGAGGAGAAGAGGGAAGGAGAGGAGAAGAGGGCAGGGAGAGGAGGAGGAGGAGGAGGAAGAGGAGGTGGGATTGGCGCGGCAGGAATGGATTTATTGAAACATGTTGCAACTTCATATTGCAACTCTGACAGTGTACCATTTACGCAAGATGAATCAACGTTCTACCTCTGCCTTTACCTGTGTTACCTCCCTTATGTCCTATCAACACCCCAACCCCAACCCCCTCCACCCCCAACCCCCAGCCCCAACACCCAGGCAACGCCCACGAGCTTATGAAGGAAAAGTTTGAGAAAAAATATTATGTTTGAGTGGGCGTGAAATATTTAGAGAGAAAAGTGACCGTGAGTTTGATATGAAAGATAGAAAATAAATCTTTCAGTGTAGGAGAAATAAATGTTTGTTTGTTGGAAGTGAAGCCAATATGAAACATTATTATTATTATTTGAGTCTGTCCTCCCGCCCCGCTCCACAACCAAAAAAAAAGTTTACGTGGATATATATTTAAAGGGTAAATGAATATCTGGTTTAGGTTTGCCTTGTCAGTTCGTACTTACATAACAACAAACGGAATAAAATAGTTACCCTTCCCGGACTTCACATTAATAGAAAATGTTATGATTTTTTAAAGTAATTTCTGCTGCACGGTTGAAAATGAAAATACACAAATAAACAGAGGAAAGAAATAAGCTTGTAGATTCCTTAAAGCTTATTTTTTTTTATACGTATTTGTCTTTTCATATTTATTCCTCCATGACAACACAACATTTTTTTCCAAGAGATGAGTTTCAAGACACTTTTAAGATTAAATCAACCAACTATATTAGATTTTTTCTTATATAAATAAACACTTTTTTTTGGAAGCAGCAATATAAACAAACATATCAATAATAATTTTTTTTAACCTTAGCTAAGCTTCCTTATCTGTTAAAAGAAAGAAGAAAAAAACGGTATTTTCTTCTCATAACGTCACTTGCTTCGTGTGTGTGTGTGTGTGTGTGTGTGTTGTGTGTGTGTGTGTGTGTGTGTGTGTGTGTGTGTGTATGCGTGTGCGTGAGAGAGGCACCAATGTATATATATAACGTGCATTATAAAGTGTTTTAATAATGTATAATGCGTTTAATGGTCTATCAACCCAGCCTCGCTTTCACCCAGTGTTAAAAAATATATTAAAAAAGTACTGCCTTGGGGGGAGAGGGGGAAGGTATGGCGGTAAAGCAAATAAGTAAATAAGTGAATGAAATGATTTGGAACACTAAACCCTGGCATGGAAATATAAAATGCAAAAAAAAGAAAAAGAGGAAAATACATATAATACACACAAGCACAACGTCCCCCAAAAAAAGAGATGCAGCTGAAAATATGAAACTGACCCACAAAGAAGTGATTATGTATTGAATGTGTGTGTGTGTGTGTGTGTGTGTGTGTGTGTGTGTGTGTGTGTGTGTGTGTGTGTGTGTGTGTGTGTGTGTGTGTGTGTTGACTTTCCCCAAACTAACTCAATCGCTTCTCATTATTTTTCCATTAAAGTTAAGACATTTTTTGGTCCCGGTAACTGCATCACATCTCCCTCCTTCCTCGCGGCACCTTTAAAACACGCGGGAAAATGTACCTGTTTTAATAAGTTTTTTAATAAGTTAACATAGAACAGAGGTATACACAGTTATTGGTGATGGTAATATGATTACTGTTACATCTACTACTACTACTACTACTACTACTACTACTACTACTACTACTACTACTACTGCTGCTGGTGGTGCTGCTTTATCCACTACCAACACTAATACAGCTACTAAGAATACTATTACTATTATCATCATTATTATTAGTATCATCATCTGCAGCATTTATTCATGGTAGGTAAGTCTGTTGGTCTTCAGATCCCACAGGACACACAACAGACAACAGACACGTACAGCAAGGCAAGATTATTACTCTTCCTTCCTGGTGTGCACTAAGGTCATACTATTTGACTTTGCAATGTGTTATTCTCCTGCAGGGAGGACTCAGTGGGGGACTCAGTGGTGGGACTCAGGTTACAGTGTGGAAGAAGACAGACTCAAGCTGTCTCCGCCTGACTGGAGATTCAAACCCTGCGTCACCTTGATTCCCAAACGTACACACTAACCACTCTTGTTGCCTCCGTCCAAGTGCAAATACATGTAAACTAACTCCAATTGCAGAACAACTGTATCTAACACACACACACACACACACACACACACACACACACACACACACACACACACACACACACACACACACACACACACACACTTAAGTCATTGTAAGACCACTAAACACGAGCTGGACTCAATCCTGTATAAAAATATATATTTATAAATTAGGTCAGGAAAACAGACAACAAGTTAGTCTCTCTCTCTCTCTCTCTCTCTCTCTCTCTCTCTCTCTCTCTCTCTCTCTCTCTCTCTCTCTCTCTCTCTCTCTCTCTCTCTCTCTCTCTCTCTCTCTCTCCTGGTTAATATATCTCCTTTTCTGTCATCCTCCTCCTCCTCCCTCCTCCTCCTCCTCTTTCATAACATTTTTTTTCTAAAGATTGAAAGATATCTGACGAAAAACTTTGTTCACACACACACACACACACACACACACACACACACACACACACACACACACACAGACACACACACACACACACACACACACAGACACAGACACACACACATACTACTAAAACTAGAGATATTTTACCTTTTCCAATTTAATTCTAAACGATGATCTTATTTCCCCGCCAAAAAAATATATGTTCACGTTCCAATTAAAACTTAGGCGTCGTAACAAACCACATATTTCCAAACTCTCCCTTCCAGTTCACACTTTCCTTCCAGCAGCAAACGTTTTCCAGGACGTCGACACTTTCTTTGCTTCATCTTCGCTGCTGGAATGTAGAGAAAAGCTAGTATATATTTCTTCCTTTCCAGGCAGTTTATTCTTCGCTTTTCCAGGGTCTCTTAGTGAAGCGGTTTGCAGTGCAGCCGTCACGTCTCTCGGCTTTGGTCTAGTGTCCAGGCTATTCCTCACAGGATGCCAATATTGTAAAGCCTTGACTCGCCTTCAACCACACACCACCACACACCACTACCACCACCACCACCACCATCTCCTTCTCCTCCCAC
>JAPQNM010000502.1:55000-60000 GCA_029783475.1 Metacarcinus magister
AGGACAAACTTATTTATTTTTTCCTTCCTTTCCTTTCCTCATCTAATTCGGGCTGAAGACTTGCCGTTCCCTGATCCAGAATTAATCAGGGAGGGGAAAAAGGGGAAAAAAATACAGAACGCCACCCACTTCGGAAGACAATAAAATGATAAGGGAAAATTAATGCTCAACCATCTCCCTTCTATCTCTTTTTTTTCCCTCCCTCTCCCTCCTTTCTTTCTTTCTTTCCTTCCCTTCCTCGCCATCCGATGAAGAAAAAAATAGATTAGCTCTCACAATTCCACAAATTATACGTTTCTCAAGGTCAGGGGGAATAAAACAAAGGGAAAAAGGAAACAAAGAAACCCACACGTAATTCTTGAAGGAGGGAAAAAAAGTATATAGAGGAAGGGAATCAAAATAAATCTATACGTGTGGTTTAAAATAAAAATAAAAATTATCTCGTGCGCAAGTTAAATCGGTCGATCTGACTAGGCGAGTGTGTTGCGCAATATGTTGTTCGGGGCGGCTTGTGTTGCTTCCAGAGTCATGCTAGGATATGGAAGAGGAGGAGGAGGAGGAGGAGGAGGAGGAGGAGGAGGAGGAGGAGGAGGAGGAGGAGGAGGAGGCTTCTAGGAATAGTCGTGTCAGCAGTAATCCTTCATGTCCAGAATACCACGCACACGCACACACACACACACACACACACACTCTGCTGCTACAGCCCTTCTGAAGTCTATTTTTGTGCTAATATCTGTACCTGTAAGGAGGAGGAGGAGGAGGAGGAGGAGGAGGAGGAGGAGGAGGAGGAGGAGGAGGAGGAGAAGAAGAAAGGAAATGAGTACAACGAAAAAAATAACAAAAATCATTATCACTGCCATATTTTCTCATTTCTGCAACAACAACAACAACAATAATGAACCCTAATTTAGTAGTAATTAGCCAGGTGAGAGTAATAAATTAACCCAAAAGGTGATAATATCCTTCACCTTGCACGTAAAAAAAAAGGTTAAGAGTAAAAAATTAATTAGAGAGTTAAAATAGGGTGGCCCACGTTTCAGCGGCCAACCTCACACACTCATTATAAATACTTCCTCTCATTACCTATTCCCTTCTATCATCCTACTCCTCCTACTCTCCTCTTCTGTTTTTATTATATTATTTTTCACTTTTCTTGCCTTGTCTTCTATACTCTTTTCTTTTTATTTTCATTTTTTTCCTTTGTTTTGCCTTTTTCTTTTTTCTATACTCATTTTTTAGTTATATTTCATTTTTCTTGTCTCTTCGTGTTTTCTTTCTTCTCCTTTTCTTTTTTATTATCTTTTACTTTTCATTTCTTGTCTGTTTTGTCTTTTTCTTTCTATCTTTTTCTATTTACCAACCTCCTCCCATTCATTATTACCTCACCCTCCTATTACCCTTTCCTTCCCTTCCTTCTACCATCACTACCTATTAACCAATTTCCTTCCTTCCTTCCTTCCTTTTTCCATTCTTTCCCTTCCTTACATCAACATACCTTCATCTATCCCTCTATATCTATTTTCTCCTATCTCCTTTTACCTGTTATCTCTCTCTCCTTTCCTTCCTTTCTTTCTTCAACCCTTCCCTCTCCTTCCTCCCTCCCCCTTCCCCCCACCATGACCGCACTGAGTCTGGGGCTAAAACATGATTACTTTTAAAGCTTATTTCAGCGACGGCTGAAGGGAAAGTTAATGAGGGGAAAGGTGCGAAGGAGTGATTTTGTAGTAGTAGTAGTAGTAGTAGTAATAGTAATAGTAGTAATAGTAATAGTAGTAGTAGTAGTAGTAGTATAAATAATTTTGTAATGTTAATGAATATTTTTTTGTTTATTTATCAATTTTTATTTAATTATTATAAATAATCTAATCTAATATAACTACAATTACATCCATACACAGTAATGGTTATCTTACTGTAATGATTCATAATACAAACTCTAAAATACACATCCTTATTTACCTTACATATTATCAACAAACAAAAGTACACCGTTATTAGATTTTTAGTTTTTTTTATTTGATTTTTTTAATCTATATTACATTTTTTTTCTTTTATTTATTTTACCCTGCTCACGTGCCGCCTCAGACAGGTGGAAGGTCAAGGCGGCGGTGACCTTGGAAACAAAGTGCCAGCAGGTCAGGCATGTCGACGCGAGCTTCCTCCTGGACGTCGCCGACGCGGCCCGTGCCCACCACCACCTCGGTCACCTCGCCGTCAGACTCGTCCTCGGAAGCCGAGCCCGAAGCAGCGAGGCAGCGGACCAGGAGGACGAGCAGCAGTCCTTGTAGGGACCACCACCAGAAGGCCAGCGTGGGGAGGGTGGCGGCGTGGCTGGACAACCCGAAGGCGTCCACCAGCGGCACCACCTGAGCCTCGTACAGCACCCGCACAGCGAGGCTTGCTGTATCGTCGCTCCGGGTGACGTGCACCGCGAGCCACGTCTGGCACATGTAGCTCGCCGTCTCAGGGAGGAGGCAGCTCACCGCCAGGAGGAGCAGCACCGAGCACAGCACACCACCGCCCACTAGCAGCTCGTACCCAACGTCACCGCCGCTGCCCGTCTCCCAGTGGCAGTACGCGTAGTACAACGTGCCAAGGTGTGCTGCCAGCAGCAGCAGCAGCAGGGCACTGTGTACACAACGTTGCACTATGTGCGAAGGTACTTGGCAAAGGCAAGACATGTTTGTCTCTTATCAAAAACAGCTAGCTGTCAAACCGAGATGCCCAGAATATTGAGGTAGTTTTTGGAAACCAATGAAAAGTTAGTTCCAACCTCCACCTCAACTCCAACCTCAACACTCCCTCCCTTATGCAGTCACGGTTCCTTTCCAATTTACAAATGACTCTCTCTCTCTCTCTCTCTCTCTCTCTCTCTCTCTCTCTCTCTCTCTCTCTCTCTCTCTCTCTCTCTCTCTCTCTCTCTCTCTCACAATAAGACAATGATCATTCGCCATGCTATCATATGACTATGAAATCCTAGTCGAATATTTGACAGGGGATGGAAATGTTTTGTTTTCTAATAGATATAAATTAAATAAATAATATTACCCTGCAGTATTGTGTTCCATTACATTCCAACATGAATATCAAACAAGCATACTAATCCCAGAGCAGCAGGTGTATATATGTAGTAGTAGTAGTAGTAGTAGTAGTGTCATCAGTAGTACTAATAGTGGCAGTTCTGATGTTGCTTTATTAAATTAGAAATAATTAAAAGGGAAGACCAGGAAATGACATTAACTTGTATAATCTAATGCACAAAGAAGGAAAAAAAATAGTAAAAAAATTGATTCAATGAACAAATTCATGATAAAAGAACGTAAATCAGAAGCATGATAATTAAAACTCCGAATATAATTATCTCTGTCTGTCTGTCTGTCTGTCTGTCTGTGTCTGTCTGTCTGTCTGTCTGTCAGTCTGTCTGTGTGTCTGTCTGACTGTACGTTTGTTTTGTTTGTTTAAGTGTGTGTGTGTGTGTGTGTGTGTGTGTGTGTGTGTGTGTGTGTGTGTGTGTGTGTGTATGTGTGTGTGTGTGTGTGTGTGTGTGTGTGTGTGTGTGTGTGTGTGTGTAGGGAGGATGAAATCTTCCTCTCTGGCCATTATTCATGTTGCACTTTCAGGTACGACGAGGTTGTCAGAAGAGGAGGAGGAGGAAGAGGAGGAGGAGGAAGAGGAGGTGTTATACAAAGGAGTACAAAGGAAGAACAGATAGCAACAGTCCTACTCGACCAAACGAGGCTGTCTGTGAGGCTACACTCTACTACTATAATATCTACATGTTAAAGGCAAAAGGACACCAAAGTAGAAGGCTCCTCCCCACCTCCCTCAAACATAAACCAGTGGAAGAGGAGGAGAAGGAGGAGGAGGAAGAGGAGGAAGAGGAGGAGGAGGAGGAGGAGGAGAAGGAGGATATAGTCTGGTGGTGACGTGATTCAAGTGTATTCAAATCTTGTTGAGAAGAGGAGGAAGTGTATGTATGAGAGAGAGAGAGAGAGAGAGAGAGAGAGAGAGAGAGAGAGAGAGAGAGAGAGAGAGAGAGAGAGAGAGAGAGAGAGAGAGAGAGAGAGAGAGAGAGAGAGAGAGAGAGAGAGAGAGAGAGAGTCATTTGTAAATTGGAAAGGAACCGTGACTGCATAAGGGAGGGAGTGTTGAGGTTGGAGTTGAGGTGGAGGTTGGAACTAACTTTTCATTGGTTTCCAAAAACTCCCTCAATATTCTGGGCATCTCGGTTTGACAGCTAGCTGTTTTTGATAAGAGACAAACATGTCTTGCCTTTGCCAAGTACCTTCGCACATAGTGCAACGTTGTGTACACAGTGCCCTGCTGCTGCTGCTGCTGGCAGCACACCTTGCCACGTTGTACTACGCGTACTGCCACTGGGAGACGGGCAGCGGCGGTGACGTTGGGTACGAGCTGCTAGTGGGCGGTGGTGTGCTGTGCTCGGTGCTGCTCCTCCTGGCGGTGAGCTGCCTCCTCCCTGAGACGGCGAGCTACATGTGCCAGACGTGGCTCGCGGTGCACGTCACCCGGAGCGACGATACAGCAAGCCTCGCTGTGCGGGTGCTGTACGAGGCTCAGGTGGTGCCGCTGGTGGACGCCTTCGGGTTGTCCAGCCACGCCGCCACCCTCCCCACGCTGGCCTTCTGGTGGTGGTCCCTACAAGGACTGCTGCTCGTCCTCCTGGTCCGCTGCCTCGCTGCTTCGGGCTCGGCCTCCGAGGACGAGTCTGACGGCGAGGTGACCGAGGTGGTGGTGGGCACGGGCCGCGTCGGCGACGTCCACGAGGAAGCTCGCGTCGACATGCCTGACCTGCTGGCACTTTGTTTCCAAGGTCACCGCCGCCTTGACCTCACACCTGTGTCAGGTCACCACCGCCTTGACCTTCCACCTGTCTGAGGTGGTACGTGAGCAGGGCGAAAAAAAATAAAAGTAAAAGAAAAATAATTAATATAGATCAAAAAAAATCAAATAAAAAATATAAATTTAAAAAGGCAAAAAAA
>JAPQNM010000502.1:65000-67500 GCA_029783475.1 Metacarcinus magister
GAAAGAGTGCTGGTAAGAGTGCTGGAAAGTGCTGGAAAGTGCTGGAAAGAGTGCTGGAAAGTGCTGGAAAGAGTGTTAGAAGGAGTGCTGGAAAGACTACTGGTAAGAGTGTTGGAAAGAGTGCTGGAAAGAGTGCTGGAAAGAGTGCTGGAAAGAGTGCTGGAAAGAGTGCTGGAAAGAGTGCTGGAAAGTGCTGGAAAGAGTGCTGGAAAGAGCTGGAAAGAGTGCTGGAAAGAGTGTTGGAAAGAGTGTTGGAAAGAGATGCTGGAAAGAGTGAAGAGCTGGAAAGAGTGCTGGAAAGAGTGCTGGAAAGAGTGCTGGAAAGAGTGTTGGAAAGAGTGCTGGAAAGAGTGCTGGAAAGAGTGTTGGAAAGAGTGCTGGAAAGGTGAGTGGGTGGTCCTGGACACCTCCCATGCTAACCAATTAATGGGAGAGAGGAAGATAGGCGTAATCAACTAATAATGGTAATGGGAGAGCTTAACGAGAGAGAGAGAGAGAGAGAGAGAGAGAGAGAGAGAGAGAGAGAGAGAGAGAGAGAGAGAGAGAGAGAGAGAGAGAGAGAGAGAGAGAGAGATATTTGAGTTATTGTGAAATTGTTGTTGTTGTTAATTGTGACATGGCTACTCTTCTTTCTTTCTTTCTTTCTTTTCCTTTCTCTCCTTCCCTTCTTTATTTATCTATCTCCCTCTCTCTTGTATCCTTCCTCTGTCTCTCTATCGTTACTTTCTTTAACATATCATCTCCTTTATCTTATTTTCGTTTCCACTTTGTCTCTTACATTCAGCTTTCCCCTTCTCTCTCTCTCTCTCTCTCTCTCTCTCTCTCTCTCTCTCTCTCTCTCTCTCTCTCTCTCTCTCTCTCTCTCTCTCTCTCTCTCTCTCTCTCTCTCTCTCATACATTTTCCCAAACTTTCGCTCATTTCACGCTATTTCACATTATTTCATATCTCAGATTCCAAACACAGTCAGTATCAATGAGCATCAATCAACATGGCGTTAAGATTCCCCTCTCATGTATGTATGTATGTATGTATGTATGTATGTATGTATGTATGTATGTGTGTGTATGTATGCGTGTGTATGTACGTTTCCTTTGTCCCAGGGTGTGGATAAAACACACTCGCTGTACATTTATTTCCATTGTTTTGCTCTTTATTTAGTCACAACTCAACTCTCTCTCTCTCTCTCTCTCTCTCTCTCTCTCTCTCTCTCTCTCTCTCTCTCTCTCTCTCTCTCTCTCTCTCTCTCTCTCTCTTTTCTATTGATATATACAACCATACGTGTTTATGGAATAGCTGGACGAGGGAAAAAAGTGGGATTTTGGGAAAGAATGATTGGAGAGGTGAGTGAGTGGGATGGTAAAGTGGGTGAGTGGGTGATTGGGTGAGTGGGTGAGTGGGTGAGTGGGTGAGTGGGGCGTTCTGGTGGGTGTAGAGGTAATGGTCTAAGGGGTTTTGAAGGTAATGTGTGGTAGGAAGGTAATGGGGAAGCGATGGGTAAGGAAAAATATATTATACCATTAGTGGAAGAGGACTTATGAGGAATTACAAGGATGGAATATGTACTGCAGGGTTACAAGGTGCCAGGGTAAGGTAGGCAGGGGAAGGGACGTGAAGGATTGTAGTGGTAGTGGCAGGGGAGGGACAGGGGCAAGGGGTAAGGGGCAAGGCAGGGTAGGTAGAAAGTAAATTTGAAAGGGAACATTTTTTGGTTTTTTTTTTAGTAATGTAAGTGAACAGGTGTGTGAAAATGCAGGAAATTAGTGAGGTAAACATGGATTCCAGGACACATTTTAGGCATGAAATGTGATATGCAAATGAATAGTTAGGGATAAAAGACTAAAAAAGTGGAATGTTAAGAGAATAATTTAGGGAGAAATGACAAGAACTATAATTATTTTCGATAGCGTAAGGAAATTTAGGGACATTAGACAATAAGAAGTGGAAATCTAGGGAAAATACGCAATACAAATGACAAGGGGAAAAGCAGAGGGGAAAAAACACAACAGAAGGGGAAACTTAGGGAAGAACCAGATACACAAAGGAAATTTTAAAGGACAAACAAGAATAACAAACAAAAAATCTAGGACACACGACATGACAAAAGGAAAAACAAACAAAAACTACAAACACACATGAAAAAGGAAAATACACATGGAAACTTTAGGGGAAATTATTCAAGACAATGGAAGGGAGGAAAAAAGGATGTAACTAGAGTGAACAAAATTCCGGACAGACAGTAGAGAAGAGGGGAGACTTGTTTCCTGCGTTAGGGTTGAAGGGAAACAGAAGATGAAAGGGAGCAGGGAAGAGACAGGATGTAGATAAAGAGGGCAAAGAGGACACCACGACGCTATAAAGAGGAATTACAACAAAACTTAAGTGTCTCTGAGCCTTAGAAAGTATCCTGTCAGTCTACGATATCAAAGGTTTCATCTCTCTCTCTTTCTCTTTCTTCTTTCTCTCTCTCACTCTCTCTCTATCTCTTTAATAACTCCTAAC
>JAPQNM010000502.1:72500-80000 GCA_029783475.1 Metacarcinus magister
CTCCTACATTCATTCTTTTATTTCTTTCTACGTTTCTCTTTCTTTTCATTTTTCCTCATTTTCCTTTTATTCAACTTCCTTCTTCTATTTTTTCTTTCTCGGTTTTTTTTCTTTTTCATTATCCTCTTTATCATATTTTTCTTCATCCTTTTTGATTTTTCTTACTTCTTCCTAATTCTTTTCATCACAATCTTCTTCTTCTTCTTTTATCTGTTGCAATAATCATTCTTTTCCACATATGATTTTCTTCAATTCTCATTTCTTTCATGTGAATTTCTTTGGTTAATCCGACTCTCTCTCTCTCTCTCTCTCTCTCTCTCTCTCTCTCTCTCTCTCTCTCGCTCTCTCTCTCTCTGTCAGATACGTACCATAATCTAAACTTTAACACACACATACACACACACACACACACACACACACACACACACACACACACACACACACACACACACACACACACACACACACACACACACACACACACCTTTAATAAAAGCAAGAATTACTATTGACACTCCCTGAAACATTCCTTTTGTAGCACCTGTGTGTATGTGTGTGTGTGTGTGTGTGAGAGAGAGAGAGAGAGAGAGAGAGAGAGAGAGAGAGAGAGAGAGAGAGAGAGAGAGAGAGAGAGAGAGAGAGAGAGAGAGAGAGAGAGAGAGAATACATAGTAGCATACAAAGTAAAAAGAAATAAAAAAAAAGAGTAAGAGGAAAGCAAGGAGTGGCCGAGGGTGGAGGGAGGCGATGAGAAAAAAGAGAGTGGATAGAGAGAGAGAGAGAGAGAGAGAGAGAGAGAGAGAGAGAGAGAGAGAGAGAGAGAGAGAGAGAGAGAGAGAGAGAGAGAGAGAGAGAGAGAGAGAGAGAGAGAGAGAGTGAGTGAGTGAGAAGGAGTGAGTGAGTGAAAGGGAGTGAGAGTGAGTGAGAGGGAGTGAGAGGGAGTAAAGCAGCACCTGACGCCTCTCTCGTTGGCTCCCTCCTCAGCCACGACAAGTGAATGCTTTTAAGAGAGAGAGAGAGAGAGAGAGAGAGAGAGAGAGAGAGAGAGAGAGAGAGAGAGAGAGAGAGAGAGAGATAGCAGCTGGTAAGAGAGACAACTAGACACACACACACACACACAGACACACACGTACACACACACACACACACACACACACACACACACACACACACACATGAAACTTGTTTGTTCCGGTTGAGCGAATGTTTCCGGATGAAGACTGATCGAACAGCAAACAAAACGAACGAAATGAAAAGAAAAATACCGTGAAATTATGAAAAATGCAAACCTAATGTACACACACAAACACACACACACACACACACACAACACACACACACACACACACACACACACACACACACACACACACACACACACACACACACACACACACACACACACACACACACACACACACACACACAATCACTGCATGCCGATTGTGTGCACATGTAAATAAAAAAACTTTCTATATCGCTTCAACACTAAACAAATATGAAATCAAACCAATGAGAAAATGAATCGAATAAATAAATAAATAAAAAAAAATAGATAAATAAATAAATAAATAAATCCTATGCGATTCCTATGATGAAAAAAATATATATAAAAAAGGGAGGATAAAAAATATATATAAAAAGGGAGGATAACAAATATATATAAAAAAGGGAGGATAACAAATATATATAAAAAAGGGAGGATAACAAATATATATAAAAAAGGGAGGATAAAAACCAATTGTAATCCTATGTAATCCCTCCCACCTCTTTGCATCCAATTAATCAACATTTAATATGACAAAACACATTATGAAATTTCTCTAATAGATTTGTGTCATCACTGTTCTGTATTCTACCTGTTCTGTTGTAATGCATACCTGGATTACACCTGTTAGTTACCTGCTGGATTACCTGTATATATGATTTAGTAATAGTAGTAATAGTAATAGTAGTAATAGTAGTAATGGCGTCTGTTCAGCTGAATAATTTAAGTGACCTTTTGGGAATCTGTTGAGCCCTTCCTAGATGACGTAAGCTATTCCAGTCCATTCCAATCTGATGACAACGACCACAACACAATGAAACCCGAGGGTCGTAAGAATGAGACTGAGGGGAGACAGCTGGTCGTAGTGGTGGTGGTGGTGGTGGTGGTGGTGTGAGTGGGAGAGTGGGAGAGTGAGTGAGAGTGAGTGAGAGAGAGGTGGTGAGAGAGTGAGATGGTAGAGAGTGAGTGAGATAGGAGGAGAGAGGAGAGAGAGAGAGAGAGAGAGAGGAGAGAGAGAGAGAGAGAGAGTGGGTGACATCTTCAAACTTTCGTAACACAAACAGATCTGGGTCTGTTTCTGCGCCACAAGTTAGGAAGCTGAGAAATAGTTGAAGAGAAAAATATATCTGGAAATTGTGTGAAAAGGAAGAATTATGGTTTAATTTAGTGTTTGTGGAGGAATTTTGTGTTATTTTGATGGTGATGAGGATGTATATTGTTATTTTTTGTTATTTCTGGAGTGGTTATTTATATTAGTATTTCTCTCTCTCTCTCTCTCTCTCTCTCTCTCTCTCTCTCTCTCTCTCTCTCTCTCTCTCTCTCTCTCTCTCTCTCTCTCTCTCTCTCTCATTAACATACATGAAAAAATATCACATATTACAATAACCTCACTTTGAAAACATTAAACTCACACATTAAAATAAAAAAACACAAAATAAAACACACGAGTGCATTATTACCACAAAAAAACAAGTGAAAAAGTGGCAGAGTTTATTACGTGTGTGTGTGTGTGGTGTGTGTGTGTGTGTGTGTGTGTGTGTGTGTGTGTGTGTGTGTGTGTGTTCTTTCCCATTTTCTTCCTTTCCTCCCAAATGTTCGCCTTGGAAGCAACTCTTGAAGACAGAAGCGAGAATGGATATTATTGGGAGACGATAGCAAGCCAAGACGCTCTCGAGGGAACGTCTGAACAGTGTTTGTTGGGCGGAGGGAGGGAGGGAGGGAGGGAGGGAGGGAGGGAGGGAGGGAGGGAGGGAGGGGGAGGGAGGGGGAGGGAGGAAGGGAGGGAGGGAGGGAGGAAGGAAGGAAGGGAGGGAGGGAGAGGACAGTCTTCTCAGCAATCCTTTGTAATCATTTTCTTTGTTCTTATGTAGCCTTTTTTTCTTTCTTTTATTTTTTATTTTGATTTAATTCACTTTTATCATATTTTTTTAGTCCCCATATTTTTACTTTTAAAATTCTACTTTCATCTTTCAGCTCATTTCTATCATCTATCTATTTTACTTTAGAAATGCTTTTAACTAAACCAACTTTTTCCATTTTCTTTCCACCATATTGTAAGTACTTTTGAATTTTTACTTTTAACTCTAACTTACTTTTATTATCTTATTTTTTCGACATTTTTCACACGTTATCAGCGGCTTTAACACAGAGGAAAAAGGGGACTAACAAGACACTTTACTATTATTATATTCTTAAATTCCAAAGCAAATCACAATGAAATATGATATAATAAAACACTAACTAATAAAACTTCACTATTGACATTTTGAAAGTAATTAGGAAGGTGAAATGATAGTTACGTCACCCAACAATAAAAAAAAAACACAAACAAATACTACAACTTAATAATTTAATAACACGGAAGTAAGATAAAAAGGGTAGACTAAAATATCTCAAAAATGTAGAGACTAAACGCTATAAATTTTCCAAAGAGCCCCAGGAAAATAAAGTGTTTCAATTACTCTATTAACTGTAAAGACTCGCTGTGCTATAACTTCAAAACAAAATACATCACGTTAAAGTAAGTTAAGGTTGTATATAACAGTTTTTTTTTAAAGCCACGCCAGGATAATGAACTTTAGCTGCCAAGAAAATAAATACGAAAATAAAAAGATAAATTTAAAAAGTCAATTACCTAAAAGAATTCATACAGTATAATACAATATAATACAGAGTCAGTTTTATCAGGAAGTCGAAGTGATATCATTCTGGTCCCAAACAATTATTTTATATCATGGCAGCACATAAAATATTACCTGTACGTACATCACATTTACGTACACACAGCAAGCATCACAACACGAAATAGAGAAGAAAAAAACATACATGAGATAGTAAAACAACAATAAAAACACACATGAATGGGGACAAACATTACAAGGCTAGTTTTTTCCCCATTTTGTTTTTTTCCCTTCAGTTTTTTCCCCTCAAAGCAGAGTGCTGTGTAGTACAGTTTCTTAACGACTGTGGAAGACTAACTTTACTACTACAAACTATAACAATTTCAGATGAGCATCGAAGTGCGCAACGAATGAAGGAGATGGAAAGAAAGGAGAGATAACAAGGATGAAATGAAATCTTAAACATTCCTTCTTCTTCTTCTCCTTCTCCTTCTAAATTTTCTTCTTCTAAAACTTCTTCTTACTCCTCCTCTTCGTTCACAACTTAAACATTTTTCCTGCTCCTCCCCCTCCCCCTCCTCCTCCTCCTCCCCCAACAAAGCGTCTGGGCGTGTGTTGTCTGAGTCCTGAGGTAATTACGTATGCATCATGTATAAAACAGGATGGAAGGCCGCCGGGAACAGAAGGAAAAGCGAAAAAAAAAGGGAAAAAGGTTAATACAGTGTAGAATGAAAGGAAAACATACTTCAAAAGGAAACAACGTCCTTGGCATCCTTCGAAGGACTCCTAGGATATGGTATACTGAAGGATGTCACTTATAAGGATTTGTTTTGGGTAATAGTGGTTTGTGTCTATCAAAAAAAAAAAAAAGTACGAATTTAACTAGGATATAAAGGCTAAAAAAAAGAGTTTGCTAGGATATGAAAATGAAAATAACAATAAAGAAAAGAAATGAGAGTAAGAAAACAAGAAAACAAGAAAACAAAACTATTCCAATGAATGAAATAAAAGATAAAACCAGAAAATGAGTTAAAGAAATCAAGAAAATAAGAAAAAAGAATAATACCAAATACGGTAAAAAAAAAACTAAACTATGACAAATTAAAGAAAGAGAAGAATAAAAAACTTGAGATAATAGGAATAGAAATAAAGATGATATAACAAGAAACAAAGAGAAAGAAAGACACTGAAAAGAAGAAGAAGAAGAAGAAAAAGAAGTAAAAGAAGAAGAAAAAAAAGAGAAGGGAAAACAAAACGCATTATGGGAAAAAAAACACGCAAACAAAACATGTATGAAAATTAAGGGAAAAAGGGAAAAAAAGTAGACCCAAACTTCCACTACCATGACCTTAACTTCTACTACTACAATGACCCTAACATCCCTGACCACACACACAGGCGACGTCACGTAACGCCCACAAAGCCAAGACGTGTGTGTACTTACTGTAGTTATAAAAAGAAAGAAAATATAAACACCAAGAAAAAGAAAAAGAAAAAGAAAGTAAGAGGAGAAATAGGCAACAGGAAAAAGTTAAACAGCGAGTAGCAATCCTTCAATCCTTCCATCCTTCCATCCTCCATCTCCTTCAATCCTTCAATCCTCCTCCTCCTCCTCCTCCTCCTATCCTCAGTAGTGGAATTGAATACTGTGGGTCCGTGTGATCCTCTCCTACACTCCTTCACTCCCACGAAGGATTGCCTCAAGACGATCAAATTAGAGGCACACACACACACACACACACACACACACACACACACACACACACACACACACACACACACACACACACACACACACACATGATTCAAGACGAGGCTTTAACTTCCTCTCACTCAAAGGATCCCGTTTCTCTCTCTCTCTCTCTCTCTCTCTCTCTCTCTCTCTCTCTCTCTCTCTCTCTCTCTCTCTCTCTCTCTCTCTCTCTCTCTCTCTCTCTCTCAAACCTTTCGACTCTAAAAGGAAAATCATGAACCAAACTTAGCTGTGGATGCTTTTCCCTCCTCCTCCTCCTCCTCCTCCTCCTCCTCCTCCTCCTCCTCCTCCTCCTCCTCCTCCTTGTTAGTGGAGCTTCATCCCTTCCTCCGCACCTTCCACGTCGCCTCAAAACCTTCCATTTCCTCCGTATTTTGAGAAAGGAAACTCGTCAAGGTACTTAGTGGAGAAGCGAAAATTTCCTCTCGTATTTATTTCCTTCCACAAGTCTACGTGAAAATACAGAGTGAAAAATAAGGGAAAAAAAGTGTATATATAGTAAGTTTTTTTATGTATTTATGTATGTATGTATGTATATATGTATGTGTGTGTGTATGTATGTATGTATGTATGTAATCCCCTCTCACAATCTTTATTATTATTAGTTTTTTCCTTCTTAAGGGGAAAAATCTTCCTTCCATTGTGTATATGGACACGAGAGGAAAGAAAGAAAGAAAGAAAGAAAGAAAGAAACAGACTGATGCACAAGAAAGATTGTTACCACTGAGAGGAAAATGAGGGGAAGAGAGAGAAAGAGAGGGGAAGGAAGGGAGGGGAAGGGAGAGAGGGGAAGGGAGAGAGAGAGAGCATTCCATTGAAGGTCTGGGATCATTGCTAGCGTAAAAGAGAGAGTTATTGTTGTGTGAGGTATGAGAGAGGGGAAGTGAGGGGAAGTGAGGGGAAGGGAAGGGAAGTGAGGGGAAGGGAAGTGAGGGGAAGGGAAGAGGGGAGGTGAGGGGAGGCAAAAGGTGGATGGAAGTGAGTTAGGTGAGGGTGAGGTATTGCGTGACGTATGAGAGGGGAAGAGAAAGGGGAAGGGGAAGGGGAAGGGGAAGGGGAAGGGGAAGGGAAAGGGGAAGGGGAAGTATGGAAAGAGTGAGGGAAAGAAATAAACATGGAAGGATGCTGTGTAACGATAAGAGAGAGAGAGAGAGAGAGAGAGAGAGAGAGAGAGAGAGAGAGAGAGAGAGAGAGAGAGAGAGAGAGAGAGAGAGAGAGAGAGAGAGAAAGAGAATATTACCATAGCAGAATAAAGAAGATTATCATATTAAAGGGAGAAAAAAAACATTACATCAGAAGAGAGAGAAAAAAACACAAAAAAAAGAGAGAAGAAAGAGAGTAAATAAAAAACAAAAAAAGAAAATTGAGAGAAAAAAAAAGAAAGAGAATAGAGAATGCAGGTGATGAAGAGAGAGAGAGAGAAAAAAAAAGAGAGAGAGAATAGAGGTGATGAAGTGAGAGGGAAAAAAAGAGAGGGGAAAATAGGAGGGGAAAGAGAGCTACTAAAACAGAGATCAAAGAGGGTTTCAAAAAGTTTCCCTATTTGTTTCCTGTTGACGGGAAAAAACAGCCTACAACAGAGAGAGAGAGAGAGAGAGAGAGAGAGAGAGAGAGAGAGAGAGAGAGAGAGAGAGAGAGAGAGAGAGAGAGAGAGAGAGAGAGAGAGAGAGAGAGAGAGAGAGAACTACCTGTGTGATATTGATTTATAGAACAATAATAGACAAACACACACACACACACACACACACACACACACACAACACACACACACTTCAACATTAATTAGTTTTTTCCCCACTGTTCAATCTTTCCATTTATTTCTCCAACCTATTTATTCCTTACGTGAAGAGGGAAAAAAAA
>JAPQNM010000505.1:0-20000 GCA_029783475.1 Metacarcinus magister
ATGGCAAAGAAATATAGATACTTGGAATGAACTGAAGGAAGGAATGTATATCAACTGAAGGAAAAACTAGACAAATATAGATACTACAACTAGTTAAACACACACACACACACACACACACACACACACACACAAGAAGAAACCAAAAAGGACTACATACAAGAGGAACATAAACAAAAAACACACGTACACACACATACACACACACACACACACACACTCACCGCAATATTATACTCCTCTGGTACATTGACCTTGAATACAAACACGCCCCCCCACCAGTACCCTTCAGGGGGGGTGACCACTAGCCTGAAGGAGTGCAAGGTGTCGGGGTCATCAAACTGAGCCACACAACCCTCAGGTAGGTTGGACTCCATCTCACTCACCTGAATCAAACGTTAGCTTAGGTTAGGTTAGGTTAAGTTAAGGTTAGGTAATAATAGTAAAAAAAGTAATAATAATAGGTTAGGTAATAATAGTAATAATATAAATAATAATAGGTTAGGTTAGGTAATAATAGTAATAATATAAATAATAATAGGTTAGGTTAGGTTAGGTTAGGTTAGGAGTGGAGGGATGTTAGAGAAGTAATAAGGGAAATATGAAACCCTATTTGCAGCTTTCATGAACCTAGAAAACACATTATTATTATTATTATCATTATTATTATTATTATTATTATTATTATTATTATTATACACTTAACAATATAATACAATAATTAGTCTGTACACACACACACACACACACACACACACGCACCCACACACACCCACACACACACACACACCTCCTTAACAAGCAGTTGGTCCCTAATTGAGATGCGTTTCTTGGGTGGTTCATCCGTCACGCTGCCTTTGTTGGACTTCAGTTTTTTCGTTAGTGTAATCATCCCTCTGTAAGGCAAAGGTGGAAGGTAATGATTACATGAACATAACATAACATAACATAACATAACAATAACTTAACCTAACCTAACAATAACCTAACCTGACAATAACCTAATCTAACATAACCTAACTTAACCTAACTCTCTGTAAGGCAAAGGTGGAAGGTAATGATTACATGAACATAACATAACATAACTTAACAATAACATAACAATAACATAACAATAACATTACATAACATAACTTAACAACAACATAACATAACTGAACTTAACAATAACCTAACCTACCCTAAAAATAACCCAACCTCTGTAGAGTAAAGGTGGAAGGTAATAATTACAATAATATAACCTAACCTAACTTAACAATAACCTAACCTAACTTAACCTAACTCTCTGTAAGGCAAAGGTGGGAGGTAATAATTACATGAACCAAACCTAACCTACTCTAACCTAACCTAATCTTGAGGAGACGACACACTAGCACTTTTTCCGTTCATTGTTTCCGTCAATTTTCTGAAAATCGACATGCTGCCGTCACACACACACACACACACACACACACACACACACACACACACAGCCGTTATATCGACAATTTATTATTTGTTATCATTTAAGGAGTTTTAATATTTTTTAATTTAGATACAAGTCAGCCATTTACTTAGAATAATATCACATCATCCACTATGCATTCTGATTTCACTCTAAAGTTGACGACAATCTAACCTAACCTAACTTTACCCTATGAAGACAATCATATCCGTCTATCCATCCTTCCTTCCCTGAATTCTCTCTCTATCCACCATTCTCTTCTATCCTTCCCTCTCTTTCTTTCTCTGTCCTATTCCCTTGGTTTGAAAGCGTTGTACTAATGATTTAATAAAAAAAAAGTTATATAACCAAACCGAACCTAACCTAACTTTAAACTAACCTAACTAAAATTGTTGTGATCGGTTGTAATAAAGATTGACTTAAAAAACTTATATATCTGAACCGAACATAACTTAACCTAACTTTAACTGAATCTAACTTAACCTAAATTTAACTGAACATAACTTAACCTAACTTTAACCGAACATAACTTAACCTAACTTTAACTGAACATAACTTAACCTAACTTTAACCAAACATAACTTAACCTAACTTTAACCGAACATAACTTAACCTAACTTTAACCAAACATAACCTAACCTAACTAAAATTATTATAATCAGTTTGGAGGTGTTGTAATAAAGATTTACATAATATACTTATATAACTTTAACTGAACCTAACCTAACTTTAACGTAACATAACTGAAATTATTATAATTGGTTTGGAGGCATAAGTTATGAAGATTTACCTAAAAAACTTATCTACCTTAACCGAACCTTAACCTAATTTTAACCTAACCTAACCTAACTCTTACCGAACCTAACCTAACCTAACTTTAACCGAACCTAACCTAACTTTAACCAAACATAACCTAACCTAACTTTAACCAAACATAACCTAACCTAATTTTAACCGAACATAACCTAACCTAACTAAAATTATTATGATTGGTTTGAAGGCGATTTTTTTCCTTCTTCAGAAAATTCATCAAACCATTTATTTTTTCATTTCTCTATTTCTATTCAAACATAACTTGAGGATAATATTCAATAATTTACACAACTATCTAAACCCCCCCCCACAAGACAGTAAGCTTATAACAATAATAATAATAATAATAACTTTAATTCACAAAACTAACTACCAATACACAATATAAACCTAATACTACTTGTTCAATTTAATATATGCAAGTTTAGGTAAAGATTCGTAAGACGACCTAATCGATATCTCATCACCAACTGGCCTCTTGTAGTCTCCTCATTCTTATGTTCTAGGAGTCAATTTTTTCACGGCTCGCTATCGTTTGCCATAAAAAAATTACCATCTGTATAGGAATGAATGGATACAACCCTTAGAAGTAACACTCGATACCTGGAATGAGTAATACCACAAATGTAACTCTCTAATCTACCGCATGCGACAACCAGCAAATAGTACATCTTGAAACAGTAAGCGGCCTTGCGTGGCAGCTTCTTCACTAAGTCTTCCTTGTGTGTTACCATTGTGTTCAGGGCTGAGAGGCTCTTTGAAACACATGGTAACAGCACTAACCTAACCTAACCTAACCTAACCTATACTACCCACTAACCTTTACAACCTGGTACATCCGTAAAGCTTACCAATATACCAATAGATAATAAGTTAATGTGCCCGGTTGCTCCTACCCTAAAGTGCCCGGTTACCCCTTGCTATCACCCTGTAATACTTAACTGTAAAGACATGTTACTTGTTCCCATGCAGCCTTGGAAAATTTTCAATAAATGAGCCGAAGTAGAATTCTCAAGCTACACTTTAACCTACGTAACTTACCCTCAGTGTTGTGGATTTGGTGATTTCTCGAATATTATCACTTCTATGTTTTCAGAGGTTAACCCCCCCAAGTTAATTCTATTTTTAAGTGTTTATTCTGCGATGTGTTATGGCTGGGGATTTAGGCAACACAATCAACACCTGACAATTAAAGAATAGTAATAATATAGAGGTTTTATATTATGAAAGTTTGTAAATAACTTTAACATGTGCCCGGCTCCCTGCAAAGTGCCCAGTTGTCCCATACTATGTACTACTACTACTACTACTACTACTGCTGCTGCTACTACTACTACTACTACTGCTACAACTACTACTACAACAACAACTACTATCACTACTACTACTACTACCACTACTTATACTACCACCAACACTACCACTACCACTACTACTACAACTACTACTATCACTCCTTCACTTACGGGTAAAAATAACAGTAAATAAATAACTAAATATTAACCCAACGTACAATAACAAACCAATTCCGTGATGAGAAGATGAGTAATAGTGTTATTTAGTGTTATTCTTACCTTTTGTTCACGTTATAATGGAGTAAAATAATGCAATACACTGCAATAAAGGTTTGTGTCAATGGTAGTAAGGTGAGGAGGGTGTAACACGTGATTTAAAGGTGAAAATATAACCCAACGCCATCCCCCGCTCAAGACTGGACACTAACTGAGCCTGAAAAAGTAAACAATCTTCGTGGTTGACTTTAGGCGGGTCTTTCATTATTATTATTATTATTATGGTTGTTATTGTTATTATCATTATCATTATTGTTGTTGTTGTTGTTATTATTATTGTTACGTAAAGAGAAAGGAAGGGGGTTACCTTGCCTTACCTCACTACCACCGCACCTCTCGTCACTGCACCGCGGCAACTCAGCTGCTGCTTCCGTGAGATGGGTGGGTAATGTGAGCGACAGAGGCTCCCTTCTCGCTCTGTGGATTCGTGCATGTACCGGTGAGGCTGCGAGGTGACCTTCTGGGCATCCGGGGCAGGGTGAGGAAAACCACAATACTCCAAATCCTCTCTTGTTTACTGAACCTTATCCTTCTATTTACAGCACCCTCACGTCTTCCCCTGATCAAGACGCTACCCTCACTGCAGGTGACGCTACAAATACCGCGTCTTCTCCCCAAAACCTGCGAAACATTCGCGCCAATATCCCCCATCGTAACACTATCCCCTCCTTTCAAATCAGTCGCCCCGACTGTCACAACACACTCTACAAAATAACAAACAAACAATACACAATAAAATCAAACAAAATACAATCTTCCTCCTCCTGGGAATAATACAAAAGTCTTCTTCACCATTTCGTCCTCCACCCACGGTCACGCCGTTGTCATAGGAAATTCAGACTCCCAGAAAGAAATGTATCCCCTTCAGCTGCCAGACGTAGCGTAGCTCATCCCGCGCTGCTCACTGGACTCGCTACTCAGTAGTGCTCTAAACTTGTAGTAGTGAGTGTCGCGCACTATTGCTCTTGAAAGGCACTTTTATAAAGATTGAAATGGAGAGAGAGAGAGAGAACCATCCTTATATATATATATATATATATATATATATATATATATATATATATATATATATATATGCACAGAGAGAGAGAGAGAGAGAGAGAGAGAGAGAGAGAGAGAGAGAGAGAGAGAGAGAACCATCCTTATGCGCTATATATATATATATATATAT
This sequence comes from Metacarcinus magister, assembly GCA_029783475.1. Lineage (NCBI taxonomy): Eukaryota > Metazoa > Arthropoda > Malacostraca > Decapoda > Cancridae > Metacarcinus > Metacarcinus magister. Next base: position 5,000 of record JAPQNM010000505.1, read on the forward strand.
ATATATATATACGCTCTCACAGCAGAACGAGAGAGAGAGAGAGAGAGAGAGAGAGAGAGAGAGAGAGAGAGAGAAAGAGAGAGAGAGGGGCGGGCACACCCACCCCCCTCAATCAGTTGGTGCATACTGAGCCTCAGCTGCGGAGACTGAGAGACGAGTGAGTGAGATGCGGTATGAGAGTTTTGACGCTGCCGGAGTGCGTTTTTTCTGGGGGCCGTATTTTCTACGACACCGTCACCTACCAAGGCAGGCCGTGGTGCCGCCCCAGGAGTCCTCCTCCTTGCTCTGCCACGCCGTCAGCCACCAAGGCAGGCCGTGGTGCCGCCCCAGGAGTCCTCCTCCTTGCTCTGCCACGCCGTCAGCCACCAAGGCAGGCCGTGGTGCCGCCCCAGGAGTCCTCCTCCCGCACAGCCGCGCCCGCTGTCCTCCGCCCACACTGCCAGCCATCAGCCAGCCGCTGGTGCCGTCCCTGGAGGCTCTACCATGCTGTCTGCTCCTACCGTCTTCATGGGAGCTGCACTGGGCTCCCGGTTTCGCCCAAAGGGGGGGCAAGATGGATCTGCTGGCCACTACTCCTCCCTCCACGGAGGCGACATTAGGAAAGCAAGGGTGCCTCTCTCAGGCCGCCCTTCCCAACTTCCCTCCCCAGGTTACACGCCTTCTTCCACGCGGCAGGGCAGGCAGGCCCAGCTCCATCACTGGCCCCTTTGAGTTGCTCACTGTGCCCGTCTACTCCCTGAAGACCTCTGGAACAACCCGGCAAGATTTCCCCTCACGGTGCCGTCCCTCGACTGCCATGGCTCCAGTGTAGTGACCGCTTACGCTGCCTGGGGCCACGGGAGTGTTGACTGCACCAACACGCTCCCTTAACACTCGCGCCAATATCCCCCATCGTAACATTATTATTATTTTTGTTGTTATTATTATTATTATTGTTAGTATTATTGTTGTTATTATTATTATTATTATTATTATTATTATTATTATTATTATAATAACAGATACAACAATATTTGAATAATAATAACAAAGTAATGAATACTAAAATCACAACACACACACACACACACACACACACACACACACACACACACACATGTAAAACTACAGTATATACATGTAAGAGAGAGAGAGAGAGAGAGAGAGAGAGAGAGAGAGAGAGAGAGAGAGAGAGAGAGAGAGAGAGAGAGAGAGAGAAGCTAAGCTAGAAAATACATGGCTTGAAATAGTGTAAAAATAATAAGTGAATTAACGGTTCTCTTCACTTAAGACTAATATATAAGTTAATGTGAGTGTTTAAACGTCCTTTTCAGATATATGGAAAATGTTTATATAGAGAAAGCGTCATAAAGGAAAGGAAAAGTTGATTCGTCCTTATATATGCTTAAAGAAATACGTTCCTTAAATAATTTCATGGTAATTGACCTGTTTTAATGAGGTTAATTAAGCTACAAATGTTGGTAATTATATATGCACACACACACACACACACTCAATCTATTTTTCAATTCATGTATTTATTGCTTCATTTATTTAGTTAATCATTTACTCATTATTTAAACTAATCATCAGTTTCCTTAATCATCATCTGGTTATAAAAGGAAGCAAGTCTTTAATTATTATTCCTGTTTGAATGTTCGGGAAAGTTCGTTCATAGTTTTTCGTCAGTTCTTGTAGTACAAAAAATAGTGTAGTTTTTGTGTCTGCACTTCTTTCATCTACATCTCCATTAATCTTTGCATGGAAGGACTGTTACGAGCACCAATCACTCATTTAAACCTCATTCCTACCTCAACCCTAAGGCAGGTAATAGGATAAAAAAAAAAAGTACAAACCCACAAGTTATAGATATGAAACACTTCACCATAACTTTCCTACAAACACCATAAATAAAACACACCACACATCACCACCACGTGATGTTATGTTATGTGCTGTCAGGAGCGTCACACCAGCGAGAGTTAATGACGGTGACGGTGACGGTGACGGTGACGGAGTGTGATGTGTTATTAGTGTTATGTGTTACGCAGCGTCACGTCACTGTGTTTATGCTTCAAGTCACAGCCAAACAATGTGCTGCTACGCCACACATTGACCCCAGCGTGTGTTAAGGCCGCTGGGTCGTGGGAGGATGTATATAGACAAGGAGCAAGGAGGATGAGGTAGGCTGGGCAGGATGGGCAGGCTTGGAAAGTTGCCTCAAGAAATACTTGGCTTGAAGGTTACGCCATTTTCATCAACGCGTCTTATAATGGCGGACATGTGATGAATGTTGATGAGGGTTGGCGGGCCGCGTGGCGAGGCTCAACATGTGCAGTGAGAGGAAATATTTCATGGGGCAGAGACAACGCAACCAGTGAACCAACCGTACCAGCGGCTTGTTCTGGCAGGGGTACCAACCTAGCACTCATTCCGTTGTTCCTAATGCCCCCTCGTAGCTGTCGGTAGGTGCTGTGTGGTGTTGTAGCCGTAGCAACACTAAGCAACACGTTCTCTTTAGTGCTGGTGTGTTGTGTGTGAGTGGTCTCGGTCTAACCCAAAGATTGGTCAGTATGAGCTCTGAGCTCTTTCCATAGGGGGACGACCGGCTGTCTCGAGAGAGACCAGCAGCAGACTGTACAGTGAATACACACACACACACACACACACACACGTTAACACTCATTGTAGAATTATTATTTTGTTTCCATTAGGCTACACACTCTGCCTCTTATTAATTAACACTAAGTAAATGGTCTATGTTTCATATTTATAAACACTAATTAAATACTCTATAATTACCTAGTTGAAGGATTAGATTATGTCAGAAGAATTAGGTAAATATTGGTAAGACGATCCATTCGATATTTCGTTACCACTAAATTCAACCTCAGATACTTGTTCAGATCACACTAATAATAATGTCATAGTACTTAGTGAAGAAGAAGAATTAAGTTGATAAGCTAACCTGACCTCCCATCATCATCATCATTATCATCATCATTATCAACATCATTACCAACATCATTATCATCATCATTATCTATAGGCAGGAAAATGAAAGGAAAAAATGTAAAAATAAATAATAAGTAAATAAATAACATAAACACAATGACTAATTGAAAAATAAAACAGAAAATAAGGAATTAAACAGTCATGAAAATATTAAAGAGTGCCGTTGTAAGGACAAAAAAATTTATTTAATCTAGAAAACCATTAATTACATATATATAATAAAAATGTCAGAGTATTTAAGGAAGACTAATAATTAAGTTGAAGGAGTGTGAGGAGGAGAAGGAGGAAGAAGAAGAGGAGGAGGAGGAGGAGGAGAATCATCATCGTCATCATCAATCATTATCATTGTCATTGTCACAAGACTAGAGGAGGAAGAAGGAAGGAGGGAGGCATATTTCAGGTACTTATTACATTATTATTCATTATTATCATCTTTCTTAAGTAGTAGGCATATATTACAGTCTGTTTGCTTGTGTGTGTGTGTGTGTGTGTATTACAGGCTGTGTGTGTATATTACAGGCTGTGTGTGTGTGTGTGTGTATTACAGGCTGTGTGTGTATTACAGGCTGTGTGTGTATTACAGGCTGTGTGTGTGTGTGTGTGTGTGAAGGAAGGCAAGCTAGGTACAGGTTACAGTGTACGGTGTATCTACGTAACTAAACACAAACACTGCCTCGTTACTACGTCATTTCAGAGACTTTCAATAATTAACAAAAGTAAATCTGCGTAACTACTGTTGGTACGATATCAATATAAATTTGGGATAATATAGAGATAAGGTTCGCTTACTAACCTTTTATTTATTTTGCTTGAACTAGTTACCGTAAGTTGATATATATTACATGATATTCTGCAACCTTAATTCTATCGGACATGTAAATATTAACCTCAGAACACGGTAATGTTATCTATATATTACCTAAAATAAAAAATGGTACACCATTATTTACCTCGCAAAGTGTCTTAAAGGTTAGGTTAAGGTTAGGTTAGATTAGGTTAGGTTAGGTTAGCTTTGGTTAGGTACGGTTTGGTTCGGTTAGGTACGGTTTCGTTCAGTTAGGTTCGGTTATATCAGCTTTTTATATTATATTACCCAAAAGTTAGGTATTTCACCCTAGATTTATTTCCGGATTGCCATATTATTTCGTATATTTGCTTGTAATAACGATCACCAGCAGTAGTTATGTAGATTTAGCCAGTTTTGAAAAATGTTAATACTCCTGCTATTTATAACTTATTCGGACAGATAATTGTTAATGAAAAAAACATGTTTATTTTAGTGGTGTGTGTGTGTGTGTGTGTGTCCCGTGGTGTGTGGTTTGGCTTTCCCCGATGTTCAGTTTAAGAAAGGCTTCCTGCACCTCCCCCCCCCCTCCCACCACACACACACACATACACACACGTACACACACACACACACACACGTACACACATCCTGTCTAAACCTTGGATGATCTGTTTGTGAAGTGAGACAGACAGACAGACAGGCAGGCAAGGTACAGGTTACAGTGTACGGTGTGAATACGTAACTACAGTACTGTGTGTGTAGTATTATTTGGGTAAATCTTTATAAATACTGTTTTGGTACGATATTGATATAAATATGAAGTCCTACATATACTATATATATATATATATATATATATATATATATATATATATATATATATATATATATATATATATAATATATATATAATATATATATATATATATATATATATATATATATATATATATATATATATATATACACACTTAAAACATCTGTCAAGGTTTCAGGCAGTGCTCACCATTATTTGACCTTGAAAAGCGTATTAACTAAACTGTGTCCTACCAACCTAACCTAACCTAACCTAACTAAACTGACCCCCCAACCTAACCTAACCTAACTAAACTGACCCCATAACCTAACCTAACCTAACTAAACTGACCCCATAACCTAACCTAACCTAACTAAACTGACCCCCCAACCTAACCTAACCTAACCTAACCTAACTAAACTGATCCCCAACCTAACCTAACAGGAGAAATTATACCAAAAGAAAAAAATTAATTATACAAAAGCAAACTATACTGCAATGAAGAGATTTTTATTATTATTATTGTTATTGTGTGTTGTGGAAAGAGAAACACAGTGTATACTGAGGTTTTTTATTCCTGACTGGTTTCACTCACAGCTTCTTTAGAGGACTGACCACCTCACGGCAACACCTGACCTTATATGCTGGGTTGGTTTGTGTATGTGTGTGTGCGCGTGTGTGTGTGTGTGCGTGTGTGTGCGTGTGTGTGTGGACATGAGATATAGGGTGGTGTATTAATATTGGTGACAATTATTTGATTGTAATTATATAAAGTTTATAATGATGACAACAATAGTAATGAGCATAACATGGATATACGAGGCAAGACATTTATATATAACTTGAGCGAAACCAGTCAGGAATAAAAAACCTCAGTATACACTGTGTTTCTCTTTCCACAACACACAACTGTCAAGATGTCCATACAATTATTGTTATTATTATTATTATTATTATTATTATTATTATTATTATTGACCAAAAGAATGAAATAAACATGAATATCTTTTTCATTGTTACAGTTTGAAGAGATTATCATTATTATCATTATCATTATTATTACATCTTATCATGATTACAGTTTTGGATGGTGAGAAAGAAGGAAGGAAGTGGTGATAATTGAATGAAAATGATGACTCCTACGATGATGATGATGATGATGATGATGGTGGTGGTGGTGGTGGTGGTGGAAGGTCAGGACTACGCTCTCTCGGATAAATTCATCAAAATGTTACAAAATGAAAAAGGAACATGGAAGGTGAGGTTACGAATGATAGGTGTTCTTCCTCCTCCTCCTCCTCCTCCTCCTCCTTCTCCTTCTCCTCTTTCTCTGCTTTCACTACTACTACTACTACTACTACTACTACTACTACTACTACTACTACTACTACTACTACTACTACTACTACTATTGTTACTATTGCTACTACTACTACTTCTGCTACTACTACAATTACACACCGATTATATACAGTGGACAAAAAAAAAACAAGAATATAATAATGTATATTTAATTAATGAACACTAACCAATCTGACAGTGTAAAATACCTGTACACTGTCAATGTACACTATAATATACCTGTACACTGTAAATATACCTGTACACTGTAAATATACACTATAATACAGTGATTTGACAGTGTATAATACCTGTACACTGTAAATATACACTGTAATATAACATTTTTAGTGATTGTGTTGTAAAGCTTCAGAAATATAATACTATAGTTATATAATGTATGAAATAATAACTGTTGGTTGTAATGTAACAGTAATACTTGAAATAATAACTGTTGGTTGTAATGTAACAGTAATACTTGAAATAATAACTGTTGGTTGTAATGTAACAGTAATACTTGAAATAATAACTGTTGGTTGTAATGTAACAGTAATACTTGAAATAATAACTGTTGGTTGTAATGTAACAGTAATACTTGAAATAATAACTGTTGGTTGTAATGTAACAGTAATACTTGAAATAATAACTGTTGGTTGTAATGTAACAGTAATACTTGAAATAATAACTGTTGGTTGTAATGTAACAGTAATACTTGAAATAATAACTGTTGGTTGTAATGTAACAGTAATACTTGAAATAATAACTGTTGGTTGTAATGTAACAGTAATACTTGAAATAATAACTGTTGGTTCTAACTTGAAATATAATATAACTTTAACTGCTTATCACTCAGAAATTGTTGTTTTTATCATAGTTTTTAAAAATAATTATATTTCATCATTCACAGTTAAGTTAGGTTAAGTTAAGTTAGCCTTCCTTGGTGACTAATATAACTACATTGGTTCAACATTTATAGTTAAGTTAAGTTAAGTTAAGTTAGCCTTCCTAGTATACATTGTTCCACCCTTTACAGTTAAGTTAAGTTAAGTTAAGTTAGCCTTCCTAGTATACATTGTTCCACCCTTTACAGTTAAGTTAAGTTAAGTTAGCCTTCCTAGTATACATTGTTCCACCCTTTACAGTTAAGTTAAGTTAGCCTTCCTAGTATACATTGTTCCACCCTTTACAGTTAAGTTAAGTTAAGTTAAGTTAGCCTTCCTAGTATACATTGTTCCACCCTTTACAGTTAAGTTAAGTTAGCCTTCCTAGTATACATTGTTCCACCCTTTACAGTTAAGTTAAGTTAAGTTAAGTTAGCCTTCCTAGTATACATTGTTCCACCCTTTACAGTTAAGTTAAGTTAAGTTAAGTTAGCCTTCCTAGTAACAGTAATATAACTACATTGTTCCACCCTTTACAGTTAAGTTAAGTTAAGTTAGCCTTCCTAGTAACAGTAATATAACTACATTGTTCCACCCTTTACAGTTAAGTTAAGTTAAGTTAAGTTAGCCTTCCTAGTATACATTGTTCCACCCTTTACAGTTAAGTTAAGTTAAGTTAAGTTAGCCTTCCTAGTATACATTGTTCCACCCTTTACAGTTAAGTTAAGTTAAGTTAAGTTAGCCTTCCTAGTATACATTGTTCCACCCTTTACAGTTAAGTTAAGTTAGCCTTCCTAGTATACATTGTTCCACCCTTTACAGTTAAGTTAAGTTAAGTTAAGTTAGCCTTCCTAGTATACATTGTTCCACCCTTTACAGTTAAGTTAAGTTAGCCTTCCTAGTAACAGTAATATAACTACATTGTTCCACCCTTTACAGTTAAGTTAAGTTAAGTTAAGTTAGCCTTCCTAGTATACATTGTTCCACCCTTTACAGTTAAGTTAAGTTAAGTTAAGTTAGCCTTCCTAGTAACAGTAATATAACTACATTGTTCCACCCTTCCAGGCCGGCAGGAACTTCAATGAGAACCTGTCAATGCGTTACATCCAGGGGTTGATGGGGGTTCATCCAGACTCCAAGAACCACCTCCCTCAACCCCTGAACCGCCCTGTACCCCCGGGCATGCCTCTACCCAAGGAGTTTGATGCCCGAGCTGCCTGGCCTCAATGCCCCACTATCAGGGAAATCCGGGACCAAGGCTCGTGTGGGTCTTGCTGGGTAAGTTAGGTTAGGTTAGGTTAGGTTAGGTTAGGTTAGGTTAAGTTAGTTTAGTTTAGTTGTTATGTTTTCAATGTAACTTTTCACACAGTATCACTTTAACTAATGACTTAATTACACACACACACACACACACACACACACACACACACACACACACACACACACACACACACACACACACATACATACATACATACACACACACACATACATACACACACGAGTTTGACAATACAAAAAAAGAGAGAAAGAGAGAGAATTACCTAATTTAGATATTTTTTTTCTCATGATTTTGTTGAATTATCTTTTCCTTTTCTTTTTTTTAATAATAATTTTCACGTATATATTTATTGTTTATTATATACTATGTTGTGTTAAGGGTGTACGTATATACAAAATCACATCAATATCATGTATGCCTATGTACGTATTCCACTAACGCGTACATGTGTGTATCTGTGTGTGTACCTTCCAGGCGTTTGGTGCCGTGGAGGTGATGTCAGACCGCACATGCATACACACCAACGCCAAGCAAAATTTCCATTACTCCTCCGAAAACCTTGTCTCCTGCTGTCACATCTGTGGATTTGGTTGTAACGGCGGCTTTCCTGGATCTGCTTTTAAATACTGGGTTACAACCGGCCTAGTCTCCGGCGGATCTTACAACTCCACCCAGGGATGCCAACCTTATGAAATCGCCCCTTGTGAACACCACGTCAAGGGGGCGCGACCTAAGTGTTCGGAGGGCGGCGGCACTCCTCGTTGCACCAAGCGATGTGAGACCAGCTACACCATACCGTACGAGACCGATCTTCACCACGGCGCCAAAGCCTACAGCATCCCTAAGGAGACAGAACAGATCATGATGGAAATAATGACCAACGGACCAGTGGAGGGTGCGTTTACGGTGTATGTTGACTTCCTGCATTATAAGTCTGGGGTGTACCAGCATCGCCACGGCCTGCCTCTAGGGGGACATGCTATACGCGTTCTGGGGTGGGGAGAGGAGAACGGGACCCCATACTGGCTGTGTGCTAACTCCTGGAACTCCGACTGGGGGGATAACGGTTTGTTTAAAATCCTCCGAGGCTCAGATCATTGCGGGATTGAAAGTGAGATTGCTACTGGTCTGCCGGCATTGAGTTAGGTGGTGTTAGGGTTAGTTAGGTTAGGTTAGGTATACTAGCATTGAGTTAGGGTGTGTTAGTGTTAGTTAGGTTAGGTTAGGTTAGGTTAGGTATACTAGCATTGAGTTTGGGTTAGGTTAGGTTAGGTTAGGTTAGGTATACTAGCATTGAGTTTGGGTTAGGTTAGGTTAGGTATACTAGCATTGAGTTAGGGTGTGTTAGTGTTAGTTAGGTTAGGTTAGGTTAGGTATACTAGCATTGAGTTAGGGTGTGTTAGTGTTAGTGTTAGTTAGGTTAGGTTAGGTGTGTTAGTTAAGGAAATTGAGTTAGGTTAATTTCCTCTTTTTATTCATTTCAAGAGTATTTTTTTTGTTTCTTGGTTTTCAGTAATTTAGTTTTGAAATGAATTTAGGAATATTTTCAGGTTTTTGATCAGTTGCCAGAAAATTTATAATGGAAATCTTGGTGTATTTTGAAAGTGTTTATTTACTATAGAATGATAATTATTTCTCTCACATTTTTGGGTGTGAAATGTTTGGATTAAAGTGAGATTATTAGAGAAAGTAAGATAGTTAGAGAAATGATGTATTAAAGATAGGACTACATCATGGGACTTCGAGATTTGTGAGAAAGTGAGATAGAGAGAGACATTTTGGTTTATTTTAAAGTGAGCAAATGAACAAATCTTTATATTTTCCTGTCATCCATTTCCCAAAAGTTAAGAACGAGAATAAAAATAAAGTATAATTATTGTATTAAATGATCAATAATTATATCAAATGGAAAATAATTATATCAAATGATCAACATTTATTTGCATTATTTTGTGTATATCATTCATTTCTTTATATCTTTTATTATTAATGAAAAAAAAAGTTTAAATAAATATAAATATATGTGTCTATACATAAATATATGGTTGTGTATATAAGGATTTAAACTCCATAATCCTTTCAAGATGTCTATATTTTTGAGATATGTATTATATGTATACAATAAATACATGACAGAATGTAAGCTTTCAAAAATACAGGAATTTATGAGATTATTGTTGTTTTATTGTTATACATTTTTAAAAACCTCAACCTCATTCTTCCTTTTTCTTTTCTATTTCATCTTTATTCATTTATCTTATTTCCTTATTTATTATCAACCTTTTCTTCATATTTCATCTTTATTCATTTATCTCCTTATTTCCTTCTTTATTATTATTTTCATTCTTCCTTTTCTTCCTATTTCATCATTTTTCCTATATATCCTTATTTCCTTTTAGTATCAACCTTATTCTTTCTTTCTTTCTATTTCATCTTTATTCATTTATCTCCTTATTTCCTTCTTTATTGTTATTCTTACTCTTCCTTTTCTTCTTATTTTTTTCTTTATTCATTTATCTCTTTATTTCTTTAATTATTATCAACCTTATTCTTTCCTTTTCCTTCCTATTTCATCTTTATTCATTTATCTCTATTTCCTTATTTATTATCAACCTTATTCTTCCTTTTTCTTCTCATTTCAACCTTAATCTCTTTCTTCCTTCATGTACAAAGTTATGGATTAAATAAACTTTTATCACCACCAATAAATAAATAAATAGATAGATAGATAATTTATTGATCATAATTTATAAGGTTTTCCCTCAGTTGATGTATATTCTTTGCTATTATTATTATTATTATTATTATTATTATGAACTTTCTACAGTATAAATAATCTTTTCTCTGCAACAGTGCTCTTTCATCGCTTATTGTACCAAAAATCCATACTGAATTATTTAAACCAAAAACACCTACATCTATGGATTTTTATTAAAGAAAAAAACATTAATAAAAAACTCCACCACTGCAATAGACCATTAAAAGAGAACTCTAATATTAACTGAACCTCCAACTTGTGCTTTTATTCCTCCTACTCTCCTCTTTACAGGGTGTCTTAATAAGCAGGATTTCTATTATTATTTTAAAACATATTTTCATCGTCCCTTAATGAAGAAATATCCAGTTTTGTATCATTTATTCTAGTACAAAATGATGAACCTATCTGCAACACGAGAGGCAGATCGTAAGTTAATCTACATACATATTACACAGCCTATTACATGTTACATAGTAGAGTAAGTAGTACACATTACATAGCATATTACATTACTACACCACACTTAACCAGTACCATTTTAACATAGAAAAAAAAAACGGAAAATAAATATATTAGCCTCACATCCAAGACCAAGACTGAGCTGAACGTCAACAACAAGAAGACGCCAAGCACGCCACGACCTGCCTCCCTCCACGGCCTGCACACACTCCCTGCCTCCCTGCCTCCCTCCACACTGTTCCAGGGAAGCAGGAAGGATATATTAACAGAGTGATAAGCAGCTAAATAACCGCCGCCATGGGGAGGAGGAGTATTAACACCACCAAGAGTGGGAAATACATGAACCCGACCGACCAAGCTCGTAAGTACTGACTAATAATAATAATAATAATAATAATAATAATAATAATAATAATAGTAATGATAATAATTGATGGGTAGGCAAGGGAAGGGAAGGGAAAGGAAAGATTGACCAAGCTCGTAAGTACTGATTAATAATAAAGATAATATCCAAGTGCTTACAGATACGGCAGTCGTACCGCGTTGTCATCTGCTATTGGTACGGCAGTGTGTCATTATTGACCTGGTAAAGCGTCTTTCAAGTTATGTTAGGTTGATTATGTTATGTTAGGTACGGTTTGGTTCGGTTGTATAAGCTTTTTACCCAAAAGTTAGGCACGTGCCGTATCTATAACCGAGCACTATGAGGATACGGTACTCGTTAGGTTATGGTTAGATTATGTTATGTTAGGTTAGGTTTGTTTATGTTATGTTTGGTTTGGTTCGGTTATATAAGCTTTTTATATTTTATCACCATAAAGTTAGGTACGTCGGCTGCCGTACCTGTAAGCATTGCCTAGTAATAATAATAATAATAATAATAATTGCTGGATAGGGAAGGGAGGGTAGGGAAGGGAGGGTAGGGAAGGGAAGGGAAGGGTATCAAGCTCGTGAGAATAATAAAAATAATAATAATAACAATAATAATAATAATAATAATGATAATGATAATGGTAAATCTGCATAACTACTGGTGGTACGCTATTGATATGAATATGAAGTGGTACATTCTATACATAGTGAACTCAACACAGCTGTCAAGGGTTCAGGCGGTGATCACTGTTAATTACCTGGTAAAGAATAGGTATTATTTTACATCTTCACCTGAATGCTTTAGAGAATTCAGGGTTTTATTAATACATTACCTGATGCATTTTGAAAAGGTGTGTGTATGTATATAGTGTATGTATGTATGTATGTATAGTGTATATTATTATTATTATTATATTACAGGTGTGTGTATATGTATGTATGTATGTGTGTGTATATATATGTATGTATATTATTATTGTTATTACGTTACAGGGAAGGAGGCGAGGAAGAGAGAGTTGAAGAAGAACAAGAAACAAAGACAGATGGTCCGAGCTGCTGTTTTGAAAGGCAAAGATCCATCGCAAATTATTATGGAAATGGAAAAAATAGATAACATGGGTAAGTAATAATAGATAATAGATGAATAATAGATAGATAAATAATAATAAATAATAGATAGATAGATAATAATAGATAGATAGATAATATGAAGATGATGATTATAGTAATGGTGGTGATGTAATGATAATGATGATGATGATGATGATGATGGTGTAATGGTAGTATGATAATAATAATAATAATAATAATTGCATTCACATTACAGCATACAATGATAATTATAATGATTTTTTTTGCTCACATTAAAAAAAATACTGGCTAAGGGACAACAAAAATACGTAAAAAAAAAATAACAACAACAACAATAATAATAATAATAACAACAACAATAATAATAATAATAACAACAACAATAATAACAACAATAATAACAATAATAATAACAATAACATCATCTTTACAGAGTACAATGTTGACGTCCCGCCGGCCCTAAGCGAGAAAGTCCTGAAGGATAAACGCAAGAAGCTTCGCGAAACACTGGATCGTGTTCTGAAACTTTACGAGCGTGAGAATCCAGAATATTGGGTAGAAATCCGTCGCATGGAAGGCGATTACGAGAAAAAACGACTCTCCCTCATCGAATACTTTGAGAGTGTACGCCATGCCCAGGCCGTAACTATAGACGAGATACCCCTCCCTAACTTAGACATGCCCCAAGCTGCCCCAGATATCGAAGGCACCCCATTACCCGCCCCGGAACCCACCCCAAGCCCGGGTCCGGTCTCTGTGCCTAATTCACACCTGGTCCCATCCCATAGCATACTCAAAAAATTGTCTGCGTATGCTGCGTCAGAGCCCCGGAGGCCCCCTGGATGCCCCCCCACACTGCCCCCGGAGCTTAGTGATGGGGAGGAGGAGGAGCCCATGGAAGCGGAGGCCGGGGTCGGGGTAGGAGACGCGGAGGCCAGAGAGGAGGATGGGGATAGTGATGTACCCTCGCGTAGCCGCACGATCAGGTTTGAGGATGGTGATGATGGTGTCGGTGGTGATGAGAAGGACACCAGGGCCACCGTGGCTGCCAATGTTGCCTCCAACAAGGGCCTAACCAGCCTCCAAACCAAGCTGCTGCAGATGTCCGGCCAAGACATTGATGACTTCATGCGTGAGACTGAAGTGTTGTTCAGGGAGAAGGCAGCCGAGCGCCGGGCGGACCTCAGGGCAAGGCTGGACAAACTAGACGATGACCCGACTCTACCCCCCAACAGGACCAATCAGGGCCCAGGGCTGCAGCCACTACAACCCCCCCTCCTCTCCATGCCCCCACCCCCCACACAACCACGTGGACCCCCCCAACCCCCAGGACCACCCCTTGGCATGCCCCCAGCCTCAACACAGCCCGCCTCCACGGCACCCTACCTCCCCTCCGGCCCCCCACCAGCCTCTACAGTGGTCCCAGGAGCAGGTCCCCCCAGCGTGGGTCCCCTGGGGCTAGGAGGGGTACCACCAGGGCAGGTGCTGGCTGGCCCCCCCTCCACCATGACCCTGGTGCCCCCTGGGGTGGGTCAGGTGGCCCCCCCTGGCCCTGGTCTGCCTGTCAACCCCCCCCCTTCAGGGCCACTGGGCCAGCCCCCCTCCGTGCCCCAGGTGGCCCCCCCCTCCGTGCCTCAGGTGGGGATGCCCCCCACAGGCCCCCCCGGTGCCCCCCCCCCTCATGTTCCGTCCCCCCCCACCCATGCGTACCAACCTGCCGCCCCCCCCTGGTGTCCGTCCCCCCCCCAGCCCCATGCCCCAGGGTATGCCCCCCAGGCTGCCAAACATGCGGATGCCGCCCCCTATGCCCCCTCGCCCCCCAATCAGGCCCCCAGGCATTCCCCCCGGCATGCCCCCCCCCCGGCATGCCCCCCCGCGGCCTGCCCCCCCTCCACAACCCCAACGTGCTGTCTGCAGGACCACAACTCATTGCCCGGCCGGCGCAGGACGACAAGAAGCACTCAGCCACCATCGAGGCCAAACCACAGATCAGGTGAGTACACACATGTACACACACATGTACACACACATGTACACACACATGTACACACACACTCAGCCACCATCGAGGCCAAACCACAGATCAGGTGAGTACACACATGTACACACACATGTACACACACATGTACACACACACTCAGCCACCATCGAGGCCAAACCACAGATCAGGTGAGTACACACATGTACACACACATGTACACACACATGTACACACACACTCAGCCACCATCGAGGCCAA
>JAPQNM010000505.1:25000-26634 GCA_029783475.1 Metacarcinus magister
TTCTAACAAAACAAAAATATTATATCTGTCAATTTCAGTTCTGACAAAACACAAAAATATGTCAACTTCAATTCTGACGAAACACAAAAATATATATCAGTCAATTTCAATTTCTCGGTATTTCAGAAATGTAATGGAGATATTTTTTCTGGAAATATAGAAACTCCAAAAATCAGCTTTCATCTTATACCGTGATATTTAGGTTTTAGTAAGCATCAAAACCATGATGAATGACACACACACACACACACACACGTACATTACAGTTCTGCTTCTATATGATGTACATTTTCCTCATTATTAAGATCAGTAACATCAATATCTAACCACTGTAACAAAGTATAACATCATCTTAAGTGTGAAGACTACAGCTTTGAGTGCAAATAAGTATATAGGTGTGGAGGCAATAAGGGGATCGAGATGTTGGATCGAACTCCTTAGAAGAAAGAAGATTTTTATAGTGACGCCTCAAATGTTTAGGTTCTCTTGTGAATATGTTGAGAACGTGCGAGGCTAATCACTGCTACAGACTCAGACGCATATAAACGTTGTTAGTCCCGTCTAAAGACAGTATGGCAGCAATTTCGGTAGTCTTTGGCCACTCGGCGGTGACATCAAAGAATGAAAAGTGGTCAGCGTATAACGGGGATTTGAACCCGGGACCCTAGGCTCGCATACCAGAGCGCTAGACCACTGTACCACCGTATGATTGAAATGGCGGTAAAAACAGAAGGGCAAGAGGGGATAGGAGGAACTGCCTCGTGTAGGTCATCAACTGGTCTCTTGCAGTCTCATCAATTCTTATGTTCTTATGAGAAAGGTTTGTTTGAATGGGGTTGAAAGATGGCAGAAAAGAGTATAGCTACACTTGACTGATATGTAAGTCAAGCCAAGCCAAGCCATGGAAGGAAGGGTTCAAGGATGAAAGTTTGGGAAGTGAATTGTTGTTGAAGGTAAGATCAAAATGACTGGAGGTGTATGTTAGAGTGTAATGCAGTAATTAAGCCCAATCTAAAGCAAGTCCCTTTTTTCTGTATTACACAAAGAAAACTAAATAAAATAGTATATATTATTATCATTGTTATTATTATTATTATTAATCATTATTATTATTATTATTATTATTATTAAGTCTCCCAACTCAAGACCAAGTCCAAGATGGCGCCAAAACACATCGCACATTGGAAAAAAGATATTAAGGAAGCAGAATGTTATGATAATAGACCATCATCCACAATAATGTATAGAGCCAGAGCAAACTGCCTACCACTCCACGATAGAAAAAGACACACCAATGAAGACACGTCCTGTAAGGTGTGCAGTGCAGAAAAATTAAACCCTTGAACACTTCCTTCTATGGTGTCCAGCATACCAAGAAAAGAGAAAAGAATGTATTGATTTACATCAACCCTACAGGGAAAATGTTTGTTCAATAATCGGTGCTTTCCTTTTCAGGGAAAATAACATTGAAAATAAAAAAGAAATTATATATGATATGTGGAAAATAAGAGACAGACATTTAAGGAGCTAAACAGTGCATATATACACACACACATACAATCGTTCAAGATCCTGCAACGTTAAGGCGGAGCCGTTGCAAAGGCAATTCCGCTGACTAAACTATATTATAGGCA
>JAPQNM010000507.1:0-15000 GCA_029783475.1 Metacarcinus magister
CTTGTACTTTGAAGAGCTATGAAGTATACGACGGGAGGGTTTTGATTGTTGCCTTTGGAAATTAGAATAAATAGAATTCACATCAAAAAAACAAGTTTCTCAATCATCAATCAATAAATAAATAGTAAGTAAAATATAATATATATAAAGTAAAACCATTAATCTTATGACTATTAGGGTTAAGTGTGTCTGTTATGTGATCAAAAAAGCCATTAAATACAAATGTAACCTTAGGGTAGGATAATAATCACATTAAATTTTTCCTAAACAAGCTCATTTAACCTTATATTGGGCACTGTACAGGCCTATAAAACGAGTAGAAGTAAGCAAGAATGACTAATGTACAATGTGCTGAACTTCCCCAGCAGCTTTCAGTAGCAAATCATTCCCTCTTAAATGATATTCCATATTTCTTAAGTTCTTCTTCACTTCTGTCTGGCCATTGGATTGATGATGACTGATGATGATGATGATGATGATGATGATGATGATGATGATGATGATGATGATGATGATGATGAATGATGATGATGATGATGATGATGATTATGATGATGATGACTACTCTATCAGTTAACCTAGAATACTCAAATATATATGTATTAGCACAAGCCTTTACTAAATTAGTGTCCCATCCTCTATATGACATCATCTCTCCCTGAGTAGTCATTGGTAGACTTACTTTGATAGTTCTAATGATTCTTCAACAATAATGGGAGCCAGAATGTTTGTAATAGCTGTTTCAGGATTACTGAGAGTGGAATATGTTTTCACTTCAGCAGTCAAGTTAAAGAAAGCTGTGTGGGTGTCCAGAGAGTTAAAAAATTCCGCTGCTGGTGTCAGGCTCAAGATGAAATTCATCTGAAATATAGCATGGTTAACATCAAAGTACCCTTGTATAAAATACCATACGTAGAATAAAATATGATTTGAAATTAAAAATATACACAAAATCATGCTGTAAAATGAATATACATACCTCAAAATTATTGTTAAGTTTTCCTATTTCGCAATCAGTATCCTTGGTGTTTATTATTTTACATGTAACGCCAGTATCTCCACTACCATGAATGATGAATTCATCTTCACTGCTAATCTGAAATACAAATTCTACATTTATAAGCAGATTATGTTTAAAACACAACACATTGAGCTAACTTTTTAGCCTTTTTTTTGCCATTTCTATCATTCCTCCATATATTATAATAATCACTATCCACAATGTTAATATGATGTCTTCAGTTAATGTTTTTTTTTCTGCTAGGCATACCCTTTTGTTTCTTCTCTTTTCGATGGTCTGTCAACGCAAATTTTCTTGGTATTATTCCAAGTTCATAAACATTATTTATATTTCGTCAGTCCCTTTTGTTACTGTTCTATTCTTCTCTTTTCCTTTTTTCTTAACATTTGTTCCTTATATACATTTCTTTATCATGTTATCCATCACTCTAAGAGAGAGAGAAAAAAAATCTCATTTTCATAAAATGTTTCCAATTTCGCTCTTAATAAAAAGAAAAGAAAAAAAGAAATCAAGAAAAAAAAAAAGAAATCTCTCCTCTCCAATCATACTCTATTTAATAATTACTTCTTTGTTGTCTTCACAATCTTTAAGTCTCATGACTTCTGCTTCCTCTTCAAATTCAGTTTCCTCATCCTCATTATTTGGCTTTTTAGTATTTCCTTGATGTTCTTTGTTTATTCCTTATCTCTCTATATTTTCAAAGGTATAATCCCTTCTTTTAACCAATATATTATTAATTTTCTTTTTCTCTGCTGCATTACAAACTATGTTTTCTTTGTGTTAATTACTTTAATTACTTCCTTTTATATATTCTCTTTGTGTTCCATTCGTTTTTGTTCAAATATCTCTTTGAAGCTAATTTTTTTTTCTTATCTCCAATTGTTCACTTCATTACTTACTAAATCTTTAATCTCTTGCTTTGCCACCTCCTTGGGTCCTCATTAAGTCCATACTTTTCTTCCTTTAATTTCTTAATCTCTTTTTCCCTCTCTCATTCACCTTCTTAAGGTTGTCAATATAATTATTTTCATCTCGATTCTTTATGCCATTCAGTAAAATTTGATTCCTAGACATTCATCAATGCAATATCTTTTCAACTGATTCTTTGCATCCACTCCCCTCTTCCTTTACTTTCCTCATCTCTATCCTTGTTTTATTTCCTTCTTTTAAAATTTTTCTCAATCTCACCATGGTTTCGCAATATCCACATCTTGTTCACTGAAACCTCTGAATGCCTGGGGGGGATTCTGGCATTTTCTCTCAGTTTTTCTAGGCCTCTACCTTACACCACGTTTTTCAAGTATTTCAGCTTTTCTCTAAATCACAGTCCTATTTAGTAAGAGACATGATCTTTTTTCAATAGCTCAGGCCCTCTATTTACGACAATTGGTAGACTTTGTTTAGTAAGTTTGTCAGTTGTCATCGCCATCATTAGTGCACATACTCCATCTACTTACGCGTAGTCTTGATTCAAAGGCTGTTTCCCCTTGATTTTTCACCTTAAAACGGATCTTCATTGACTGTTGACTCATCAGTACATAGTTGTCCAATCTGTTGAAGTCATGAGAATATTGCAGTTTTTGATTGCATAAGTCAGGAAACTCTCCTGATTTTAATACCACACAGATGTTGAAATTTTATAAATAATTCGTTGAATGCAGAACAGACTATATCAGTGGGTGTCATGAAAAAAGTCAGTGAAAATTATGTGTAAAGGTATGGACTGATCTTATTTGGAACAAATTACAAAGTTGATAAGTCTATTTCAAGAATTGATCTATAAAAAAGAGGAAATAACAAAGTATCAATAGATGAATAATGGAGTTCGTAGTACTACTGTTTGTTTGAAATTTTGATGTCCCCTTCTTGCAGGTAACAACTTTTATGACTTTGGGAAGGAACACAATAAGTGATAACCTACATTAGATATACTTTTACTACTTCAAGAGAGATCTAATATTTCATCCTGAAATATTTTCTTACATTTTATACTCCAAAATGATGTCACTCCGGCAGCCTTGAATGTCACCAGAGCTACACGGGATAATGATGTCCAGATCCTCACTCCTTATTGTGTCAGAATGGCGATCAAGAATCACCTGAAAGAAAGTTTATCCATCATAGCACCAATAGATTAAAATTTAACACCATTGACAGGAGCTTTAAATGACATTATTCATAATAATTATGTGAAGTAGAAAAGAAATATAATGCAAAACACTTGTAATGACAATGTCAAACTCACCTTCTTTTCCTCTTTGCCCCAAAACTCACATTTCCAGTAACGCTGAATGATTTTATTTCATCAATGTCTGGCTGCAAAATAAGATGCAAAGACACTTCAAAAAAGAAAATTTTTAAAAAATGTAAAATAATCATCTCTTTCTAAGACTAATCTTAAACTCAATTAATGAAGGAAAAATTTATCCATCTATTAATCTATAGAGTCTGACAACTTGCTTCCTCCAGGAGTATCCCCAAGCAGGAAGGCACAGTAGAGAAGCCTCTGCCTCTTTCCATACAACCCTCCCTTCTTGCTTGTTCAACCTATCCCCATCTATTGCAGCTCCTTTCTTCATGAGCTGTTATATTTTAACTTTCAATTATTTTGATTTCAAGAGGTTTTTGGCTGTCTTAATGGGTGTGCAAAATGAGAGCTTACTGTATTTTACAAGGTTTTTTCCGTAAAGAAATTAGTAACATATGCTATCATTAGTTTTTAATTTGTTTTATAATACAGGTGTTATGTAAAAAGAATGGGATATATTTAACTGATTTCGATGTCTAAAATTGAAGAATCGGTGTTAGCATTTTTTAACTGATTTGTGATGTTGGGAATTATGAATTTCTGAGTTCAATATGTAAGATGTACAACTAGGATGTGGTCTCTGAGTTTAATCCCTAAGATGTACAACTAGGATCTCCAACTCCCTTATCATGATTTCATAAGTAAATACGGTATAGTACACTAACCTTTAACTGAATGTTGAATTTTTCACAGTAATTCTGACCTTCTTGCACTTCAAAGTTTTTCTGAAGCTCAGTTTTTCCATTTTCAAAGAAAAGTTCATCATTCTCTGTCTTGAGAATTACACTGAAGTCTGGAAATCAAGAACGTGAAATTGAAACATAATTGAATCAAAATAGAATTGAAATAAGTATTCTAAACTAGATTAGTTTCAATGTGATGTTCTTCCTCTGCTCCAATTGTATGGAAAGGGAGATTTGGAAGCTCTTCTACCGTGGCTATCCCCTTGGGGGACGTTCCCGGAGGGTAACCTCCTTTGTTCTATATTACAGTAACCTGTTCTCAGCTGATATTATTGAAATATAATACCTGTTATAAAAATTGGATTAAACTTTAAAAAATCTCCCATCTAATTCAGTAACTGGAAGCTCAGTAGTGCAGAGCATGCTGTGTGAGAGGGCAAAGTTGAGTACCAATCTTTCACACTCTCCCTCACTTTTGCTTTGAGAAAATTTTAAAATTTCTGCTTCGATCAAGATATCACATGCCACTGCATAATGGAGGTATGGTGTAAAAAAAAAAGAAATTTGTCATGAATGAAGTTCAGAAAATACTTAAAAACTCACCCGCTTTTTTATTGTTTACATCTTTCATAATCTTCTTCTGGTACTTTAGGCAGAAATTTAAATCCACACAGGGACAGCGTGACTCAATGCTTTCACATAAACAGGAACTATTATAAGGATCAATCGGTCCACTGAAATTCAGGTTCCAGACAATATCCACCACTTCTTTAGACCTGTAATGAAAGACAGTGTCCATAACTTTAAATATGCATGTATTTATTATATAACAATCACATCACTATTCAACTTCTCATAAACTAGATTCCTTTTTTTTCTCTTTTAAATGCCACCCATGTGTAGAAAATGGCTCCTTTTAAAATGAATATATAAAGAAATGGAAATGAATAATAAATAAACAATAATATAAATAAAATAAAAATAATACATCATCACCATATCAAACATATAGTCTGATGAAAATCCCTCAATAAACAGAGCATTCAAACACTGTTATATATGTTAAAAGACACGGGAATAACATGAGTGTGTTGATGTTGATGCAGAAACTCTCTGGTTGATAGCAAGGCCTTCACTAATGATTGGCGTGTAGTCAGCACGGAGTCATAACTCAAATTTTCATTAACTAATGGGATCCAGCATGGTAACAATCCTACTTCTACCAGGCATTAATCCCTTCCCCAATAGTTTAAAGGGATGCTAACGCTAATGCCCTTGCTACATCGTGTCTGCCTACACGTATCATGTATAATACTTACTAGATCCCATGAATATTTACAGAAGGGAACAAATAACCATTGTAATATCAAAGAAACTATGCTGAAACACGTAATACTAATAACTATGAGTTAGTATCAGATGTGCTTGTGCCTTTACTATAGTGTGTGCTTCATATCTTTGCAATGTAGGCAACCATATGAAAAAAGAGAACAATGTGCTAAAAGACTGTAGAACTGAAACCTCAATAGTCAAGCTCACCATTGAGACAGAAGATACTGGTCCCACTGTTAACCATGCACATCAAGCCAGTTGCCATTCACACACTGACCACTGAGCTGGGAGCCACTATGCCATCTACTGTCTTAGATCACAAAAATTCTAACAGCTGTAGAGTTCTCTAAAGAAACACTAAGCGAGTTTTGATTTTCTGATGTTTTTTTTCTTCTCTTTAACTATGTATGGGGTTTTCTGTTTTTTAATTTTTATTTTGTGAGATTTTTTATTATAATATTTTCATACTTTCCTGACCAAATTATTTATTTCCCATAAGTCTATTGTTTGTCTAATACAATGTAGTCTCTGATGAAAATAGGATCATACTGAACATGCAGCCAATCTGTATAATGTCACAACAGAAGCTTTCATAATAATAGTTTTTGGTGCATCAAATGTTTTAAACCAAACATTTAACTTCTGCATTAATGTAATAAAAATAAAAAAAA
Organism: Metacarcinus magister; assembly: GCA_029783475.1. Lineage (NCBI taxonomy): Eukaryota > Metazoa > Arthropoda > Malacostraca > Decapoda > Cancridae > Metacarcinus > Metacarcinus magister. Next base: position 6,016 of record JAPQNM010000507.1, read on the forward strand.
ATAAAAAAAAGAGTGACCATAATAACACATTACAATACTAAATAGGCTACTTCCAGCAACTTATAATACAGACACTTACTTGAAGATTAAAACAGCATCAGAGTTATAAGCACCAACCGCTACATCATATCCCTCTCCCTCAATACTTGGCAGCTGCTGAGCTATGGATGAGCCAAATCCAAATTGATTTGCTGTTGCCTTGATGGTCTGTTAGGAACAAAAATAACTACAAAATCTGCCAAATGAAGTAGCATTCAGTGACAAATTTATCCTCAACTGAAATGCAGAACTGAACCAGACATAGTAACAAGCAAGACAATGAAAGCTGTGACTCTACAAAGATAATTGTAGGCAACTTTAAGGCTGTGACCCTTGAAATATGGTTTACTATGGGTTTGATGTGTCAACATATTATAAGCAAAGCAACTTGTCAAAACAAATGTTCCTTCCTCCCGTTTGGTCACCCTTAACAACACGCGGGCAATACTTTGATAGTATTCGTGCAGAACCATAGGGCATATCTCATATATGTATACATACATATATATATATATATATATATATATATATATATATATATATATATATATATATATATATATATATATATACTTTTTTTTATTATTTTTTTTTATATATAATTTTTTCTATATCATTAACGGTTGGCGCCAGTAGGCTTATGGAGGCACAGATGAACTTGCCTCGCCTGTTATTTGGCGTAGGTTTTTTTAGATTAAAATTTTTTTTTATAGTGACGCCTCAAATGTTTACGTTCTCTCTCGAATATGTTGAGAACGTGCGAGGCTAATTGCTACTACAGCCTCAGATACATATAACATTGTAAGTCCCGTCTGAGAACAGTATGGCAGCAATTTGGGCAGTCTTTGGCCACTAGGCGGTGATATCATATAATGAAAAGTGGTCAGCGGGGATTCAAATCCGGGACCCTAGGCTCGCATACCCGAGCGCTAGACCACTGTACCACCGCCTCCCCAAAGGGAGGCGGTGGTACATCTGTTCTTAACCTGTGGTGCTGGTAGGCTTAATAGAGGTGTTAGATGGTTGGCCTCCGCCCGTTGGTAGCGCAGGTTAGATTTTTTATAGTGACGTCCTCGTTTCTTGTTGAGAGGCTCATGCTGCCCGTGGAAGCTCCTTGTGCGGTAGTAGAGTGGTTAGCGTTCGGGCATGCAAACCTAGGGTCCCGGGTTCGATCTCTCGATATCCGCTAGCCACTTTTCTTTCTTTGGTAATACCGCCGAGTGGCCAAAGATTACCCAAATGGCTGCCATACTGTCCTCAGACGGGACTTACAATGTTATATACATTTGAGGCTGTAGCAGCAATAAGCCTCTCTCGTTCTCAACATATTCAAGAGAGAACGTACACATTCCAGGCGTCAATATAAAAAATCTAAACCTACTCCAAATAACGGGCAAAAGGCAGTCCACCTTCGCCTTCATAAAAAGCCTACTGTCGCCAACGGTTTCTGATGTAGTGCATATAACTTTACAGTCCTGTCGAGGATAGTGTTATGGCAGCATGTGGGTGATCTTTGGCGACTCGGCGGTTTTACCAAAGAAAACTGACCAACCCGTGCCGGGATTCAAACTCGGGACCCTGAGCTAGTCTGCTAGCCACTAAGCTATCACCTCCCTAATATATATATATATATATATATATATATATATATATATATATATATATATATATATATACACACACACACACACAGGACGTCCACACATTATGATAAACTGCCTAACGATGTTTCATACTTCTGATGTGTTTCTTTTAATTCCTCATATTCTATTAACCATTTTCAGGTTTCACCGGTACAATTAATGGAGAGGAGATTGCAACTCGTGTCAACTGTTTCTATAGCAACGGTGTGAGTGCCGTCGCAACCAACAAGTGCATTGTAAAGTATCTCCCAGTCTTTGCTACGCACTTACCAAACTTACAGTTTATGTTATTGTTTCTAAGTGTTTATTCGGCCCAAATACTTATTACCCTTATCCTCGCACCACCCAAGGACCTCCAAGGCTCCACTGCCTTGTCATGTCAGAATCATGTGGAGGAGGCGCCATGGGTGGCAGTAATCACATATTGCTGGTCTGCAGCAGCTGCCGCGTCCATGCAGATCCAGTGTGAAGGAGGCGCTGCTTGTGGATGTGCGGGCGGATACAGGTATGGGTAAGGCACTAAGGCGGCAGCAGCAGCGACAGCAGCAGGAGCAGGCTCAGGGCCTAACCCATACTCGCATCCGTCCGCTCACACATGCAGGTGTCCCTCCCATGCTGGACCTGTACGGGTGTGTTGGGTTGCTGCATGCTGTGCAGGAAGGCAAGACGTGAGTACCACTGCACCTCTCCCACATGACTGTGACATGACAAGGTGGCAGGGAATCTCAGGCGGTGCTGGGAATAGGGGACACCCCTGGGCACTGCTGCTGCTGCACATCTTGCCTGACCCGCCGTCCACTGACACCTACGTCCCTGTGTCTCTGTCAGTACCTACAGCATTCTGCAACTACAAGTTATACTTGTAGAGTTAGGCTTTTCTTTGATTTTTGTTCCCACCATCCACCAGCATAGATAGATGGATTGATAGATTAAGTTAAATTTGATTATACTGCAGTACCTTATTACGTAAAATTTATGCATATTTCTCTCTTATTGCTGTCTTTCCATTATTAAAAAATTTAGTAGCTAAAACAGTTCTGAATCCCCGTGGATTTTGGATAATCAACAGAGAGATGTTTGCCTGGTTAACTAATATATGATCACTTAAGACTAAAATAAACAAAAGATTAGCAATACCTAAACTACCACACGATGTTTTAATCTGATGCTAAGTAATTATACCACCTCAATGGAATATTACCTGTCTTATGTTCTTATCAAGACCCTTTTGAGAGCCCATATAGATATATACTTCTCCTGTTGCATCACTTTTACCAGAGATTACTGCCAAGTAGGGAGCCCCCACAGCAAGATCTGTTGAGTGTTAAAAATAAAATTTTAAATTCTACACACACACACACACACACACACACACACACACACACACACACACACACACACACACACACACACACACACACACATTGATGAACAATCTGGGGGAAGCAGATGGAAAAAATCTAATATTGAGAAAAGGTAAAAATTACGAAAAGGAATTTACTTGAACGATACAAAAAAGTACAGTTTTACCCAAAGAAGTATAGATGCTTGGAATGGACTGAAAGAAGAGGTGATAATGGCAAAGAATGTACAACAATTGAAGGAAAAACTAGACAAATATTGATACGGAGACAGGACCACACGAGTTTAGCTCAGGTCCTGTATATTACACTTAGGTAAACTAGGTATATACACACACATAGACACACACTTCCGTGGTTCAGTAGTAATAACCTCGCCTGTGGGTTTGAACCTTGCTCAGGTTGCTAAAAAAAATTTCACTGACAGGGAACTGTGCGTGCAAGCATCTGAATATTGTCCTTGAGTGAATGGAGTGATGGGTGATCTAGGTGTGAATATGCTACTGGAGACTGGTTTTGGGAGGAAAAAGTGGTAGTGATGATATTATTTGTGTGATAATGTGTGGTAGGTGTTGTTTTGATGTTTCTTGAAGTGTGAGTGGTGTGTCATGTAGCTTAGTCCTCAAATGCAAGCATTATTACATGACCTTAACCTATGGGCTTCGAGTGATGACTGAAGCTGCTCCTCAAGAGAGCTTCAGAGAGAGGGTATAGCCGGTCCTTGTTATGGAGTACACTTCTCCTCTGAGGGGAGTAGGGGCTAAGTGAAAGAAGTTAATGTGTATGCGTGCATGGATGTGTATATGTGTGTCTTGTCTTGGCTAACACCCTTTAGGAGGATAACAGTATGATATATAAATATAATAGATAAATGTTAGGTATGTTGTTTTTAAACGTAAGATTCAACTTCAATGTGCCTGAAATTTGTCATGCATGACATAATCAGAAAGCTAAAAATATTGTTGGTAAAAAGATGGCAGTATATAGATACATATATCAGGTTTACTCATCTTCATGTAATGGGGGAAAAAAACACAAAAAAAACCAGACTGCCTGTGTGATTGAAAAGTACCTTCATAGCCATCACCATCCAAGTCTCCAATTGCGGCCACACAGCTCCCAAAACGACCGAAAGATTCCCTTCCAACCCTTTGAGGTGCATTGTCTTCTTCTTTCATCTGTATAAAAAGTTAATAGATGAAAATATATTTAATAGAAAAAATATTCTCATTATTAAACAGAACTTTGTAATTACTTTTTATTAGATTCATGAAAAATTATCAAATAGGCTATGAGTAAGTAGAAAAATGGCTAGTTAGTGTATGTATGTATGTACAGATGCCTTCCATCTCCGTCGTACTATGCTTCCTAACCAAAATTCTGAATCATGCGACATATGTCGCCTCCTTTTTCAAGGGAACTGTCATTGGCTAGAGCTGCCAGTGACAGCTTCTTTGACCTGTCCTCCCCATTTCTCCATATACCTACAACTCTTCCTTAATCCTCAAATCCTCCCCCTCTCCCCCTCGCCAATCCTTCCACCAGGTGCCCTATCACCCCCATCTTTCTCTCTCTCTCTCTCTCTCTCTCTCTCTCTCTCTCTCTCTCTCTCCTCTCTCTCTCTCTCTCTCTCTCTCTCTCTCTCTCTCTCTCTCTCTCTCTCTTTCTCTCTCTTTCTCTCTCTCCACATTAAGTCCTTATTATTATTATTGTAGTATTGCTATAAGTCCCTCGCACTAATACTACTTTCTCTATCTCTCTCTCTAACACACACACACACACACAGACACACGCTGTGGGAAGCTAACCTTCTCCCCTACGAAAAGATGGGATGAGAGAGTCTCCCTGAACCCTAAATTACTTGTCTGGAACACCCTCGGGAAGGCATAATGAGGTCAGCAGCTACTGTGATGGCAGGTGTGGCCAGGCCTGTGGTTTTGTAGTTGCAAGGCAACTACAAAAGCAAAGCTTGTGTGCCACGTGGTTCCATGCCTTGTCCTGCTCATCCTTTGAGCTGTAATCTGGTGAATTTGTGTCATACAAACAGTTGTAGATTTCCACAGCTTGCACAAATGTGATGTTAAATGCCTCACTCTCTGGAAGGCATCATGAATAGTTGTGCATGAGAACACAAATAAATTGTGTACTCTTCTCCACAGATTGCACACTCTAGACTCGTCTGCCCTCCACTGCTCACTGCACAATCATGTGCACATGGATGACCGAGGCATTATTGTAAAATATGACCGGTAAAAATCTATTAAGAAACTTAAATAACTATTATACGTACGCCATACATCCGCAAGGTTATTATTGTTACATTTTTAATGGTATTTGTATTCAGTTATATGAATATTATCTTGGTTATTTATCATTTGGGTATGAAAGTTCCATTGAATTTGACAACATTGTGTGAGGCGGCGCATCATATGCTAAAAAAATTACGGTCCGGTCCTATCTAGGAGTGGCATCCAAGTGACACGTGGCACATGCGACGTGTTCCTCCACTCCAGTGTGGAAGGTTACATTTTTTTCTTTTTAAGTTCTAAACATTTGTTTCTGTAGATTTATTTGTAAGTGGCATTGCACATGCCATGTCATGTTGTATGTTTTGCTTAAGGATACGATGACAACATCGGTTTTTCACTCCTCCTAACCTTAGTTTTTCAATTAGGTCTAGATTTTTCTACACAAAATATATGGCTGTAATTTGATCAAAATTGCTCTATTACATTTCGCGCAAAAAAAAAAAAAAAAAAAGCTAATTCATATGATCTTTAAAAAAAGTGAGATCACTTTAAATGTATAAAGAGTATAGCAACTCACTTTTATTCATAGATTAAAAAACACCCTCAAGTACATAATTTTATATTTCCATAAACCTATATGTTAACATAGATTTTTAACAAGATAAGGAAATAAGTTTTTTTTTCTCTGTTGGAAAATCGTAATTAAGAAATCAATAATAAATATATTTAAGGAAAGTAAGATTTAGCATTGCAAGATATTTAGTTTATACTTGTGTCAGAACTATTTTCCAACAAAATTCTTCAAAGTCATGACCGTGACATATCAATGTCTGTAGTCAATAGAACAGTAACTTTCATATAAGTGTTACATTACCTGATAAACATTTCCAGTTGCTTGATTTTTAGATGCAGTCTGCATGTAGATAAAGATTGCTCCTTGGTCATAATGGTCACTGGAACCATTGTAGAATGGTGCACCCACAACCAAGTCTTCCAGCCCATCACCATTCAAATCCAGCGTGGCAAGTGAATATCCAAAGAATGCAAATCTGATATCATCTGCAGATACCTGCCAGGAAAAGTTGGTTTATGAATAGAGACTAAAGTGAGAGTATAGTGTCTATGATATGTTTGGAGGAGGAGTCATTTGGTGGCTTTAAACTTTCTCAAAAGCCCACAATTAGACTCTAAGGCCTAAGCAATGAGCATAACAAGAACTTTGAACTAAAACCCGACTCAATTTATTTCCTTTTAGCTTCTTGCATACATCAATGCACATTCATTGGCCAAATATTTAGTGTACGGGGGAGAATTTGATCTCACCTCTCACTCTACGCCTCAGTGGTGCAATGGTTAGCACGTCTGACTACGAATCCGCTGGCCCGAGTTCGATCCCGGATGAGGACAGTCGACAGACAGCTCACCCAACTGTTCACCTTCCCAAACGGGTTGGTCGATAATTGGGTATCCAGGGAAAACCTGGGGAAGGTAAACTGTGGAAAGTCGGATGTCACAGTGGCCCTGTGTCCCGGGGTAACGGATTTATTTCCACCACAAGCTCAAAGGCCTATGCGACAGGAGATAAGCGCCCGCAGCTATGCACAGCTACAGCGTGTGCTCACTCTTTACTTACCCCCTCTACACCTTATCTCATAGTAGGGAAGAAATACAGAGAGTAGGCCCTCCCAGCTACTCGTTCCGTCCCTATTAGTCATCTTTTACAATATATAGGATATAATGCGGTAGTAGTCTTCCATACTGGCTGTGATCAAACTGGGTCTTCCATTACCATTCTGTTCCATAATCAAATCAGTATAAGTTAAGTTAACTGTCTTTAGCCCAGTAAAAGTTACAGTATATTCTTACTTTTGTTGGGGTGATCTTGTACTCAACTTTCAGAGTCTTCTCATCATCAGGCTTTTGTATTAGTATGAGAATGGTGGGTCCAAAATTTTCTTTCTGAAAACAACCACAGATAAAACACTTGATAAAAAGTGTGTTTATTAAAAGTCATTCATTCTATTTAATGTATAAAGAAAATCTGTGAAATAAACACACCATCAAATGAATCATACAACAAATAAATCAAGAATTACAGCAAAACTCATCTTTTCCAAACTCATTTAATTCAGAATTCTGTTTAATGGAATATCTATATGTTATAAAAAACATTACATCCATCTAAGTTATAAACACATATTCATGATAAAAGATTGCAATGAATATTCGGAGAAATGAGCATAAATTATAAGTGAAATTATGTCAATTGTTACATACTGGAACTGTACTGTATATACCACATACGAGAAGTAAGTATAGGGATGAGTAAATACCTGAGGCAAGGTAACAGTCACCTGATATCTTGTTATTAAATTGTACTAATACTTACTAGATCACCCTTAGTTCTAGGTATGGAAGATACAATTGCATTTTTATTGCCAAATCTCAGGCTGGCAACACTGTAGCCCATATAACGACCATAAACCTTCCATTCAGGTTCACTGTCATCTTGTTGCGCGTACTGCTTTCCTATATACCTTGTGTCAGACTCACTCAATCCTGTTCCAACTTCCCATGTATCTCCTGTGAGAGAGAGAGAGAGAGAGAGAGAGAGAGAGAGAGAGAGAGAGAGAGAGAGAGAGAGAGAGAGAGAGAGAGAGAGAGAGAGAGAATCTTAGTTGCTATTCCCTGTATTATTTTCAATTCCAACACACAGTTTTTCTTTATCGAGGAAATGAAAAGCCATACATATATATTTTTTCTAGCATCCTGAATGTGTCATCAAATATTATATCTATATGTTTGTCTGATGATAAATTGTCTTGTATTACCACTCCCAAATAATTTTCTTTTTTTTCTATTGATACAATATTTTGTTCTAACATATATTCATGTGGATCTCATTCCAATCATTCACATTTCTAATACATAGCATTCTTTTGCATTAAATTGAATTTACCATGTCTTGCTCAATTCATATATCTTGTTTATGTCATTCTGTAAAGGTGGCTACACACACGCAAAATTTTCAATAACATGTTACTCGTTTTTGCTATAAAATATCCGTTTTGACAACAAACTTGCTTGTGCTTGTGCGTCACAAACGGGAATGTTTTGTTCATGAGTTTGCCAAACACAACGCTGCGTTCTGTGGTCATGACACATATTTCCTGGGAAAACCACCATGGAACCCACACTGGAAAGTCTTAGAGACAAATGTGTAACAAAAACGAGTAATATGTTATTGGAAAATGCCTAGTGTGCCGCCACCTTAACTCTTCGCAATCCTTGTAGTTTCTTATATTGTGTGTATGTGTGTGGGTGTGTTATTCACCATCTTGATCACGTGCTGGACTATGATCACTAGGAGTAGGCACTATCTTCTCGAAGAGACCTTTTTATTAGCTCTCATTTTGATCTATGGGTAAGGGTGTAACCTTTCACACATCACACACTCCATTTTCTTGCTCAAGGAGAATAGTAACCGCTTAGCCTACCGGGCCATAGGCCGAGAACCTGAGACGTTACAACTGAACTACCATGTAGTGTATATATGTATTTGCCTCGAATCGTTTGTGTGTGTGTGTGTGTTTCACTGTACAGTCTGCTGCTGGTCTCTCTCGAGACAGCCGGCCGTCTCCATATGGAAAGAGCTCAGAGCTCATACTGATCAATCTTTGGGTTGGACCGAGA
>JAPQNM010000520.1:0-35000 GCA_029783475.1 Metacarcinus magister
ATATCTTCAAGTTCCCAAACTCCAACACGATAAAGGTCACTTTTTCTCAGTCAATAACAGCAAAAAAATGTACTGACAACACGATAAAGGTCACTTTTTCTCAGTCAATAACAGCAAAAAAATGTACTGACAGAGGTTTTCTGGCTTTTAATATGAGAGTTTCCAATCATGACATTAAACAAGAAACGTATATACCCGTTCGATGTTGCATGAAGTGTTTTTCATTGGAAGATCATGCAACAAGAGACTGCAAGAAAGGAACTGAATACAAACTTTGCTCAGAATGTGCCCAAGAGGGTCATGTATGGCATCAATGCAAAGAGTTAATTAAAACATGCGTGAATTGTAATGAGAACCACAGCACTATGGCCATGCGTTGCATCAAGAAAAAGGAAATTATACGACAGAAGAGATTGGAGGAAAGCAGAAAGAAAAATTTTTCTTACGCAGGCGTGGTTAAGAGCAACACGTCACAGCACACCTTCCCACCACAGCAGGCTAACGCAAATTACTCATCATTAATCACTCGGGAAGATGCCCTGCTTATCGAGATCTGTCTCGGACACGCCCGTATGCGTAACATGGATGTTCCAGGATCATATGAAGAGGAGCTAAATAAAATCTTGGCACTAAACAACCTTCCAACAGTAAAAGTTCCTGATATGACCCCTACTAATATGGTTAACATCATACCCAGTGCTGATGCTGAGGATGCAGTTAAACCCTCATCGAAGCCCAGTCAAATCAAATTCAAAGCTGCAGATACTCATAAATCAACTAGGGAGGTCACCGGAAACACCGAATTAGTCTCTAATGCAGTAAAACCAAGAAAACAAATACCATTTAATGTGCCACAAGAGAATGCTTCAGCTGAAAACATCAACCAAGAAATCACTGCTTATGAAGATGAAATTCATATAAGCTCAGAAGAGTTAGGTCTCACCTTTTTCACTGAAAAGGACAGAGGTTGGCCTTCAGCTGATTTTACTAAAGATAAATTAATAGAAGGAATAACAAAAGGCATCTACAAGTGGACTAGTCTCAGCAGCAGACACAAGGAAATGGAAATATTAAATATGTTGAAAGAAGATAAAATAATACTGAAGAATTGTTGGAAGATAGTAGAAAAGGATGTTTTCAGGAAAATAAGAACTGGAATCGTGTCAGAAAGATCACCACTGGATCAGAGAGATCCTAGACTAAGAAAAGTCAGCTATTAGTCAAGAAAAACTGATAAGACAAATACAATCATTTAATAAAACAATGTATTCAAATATTAAAATAATCCAACATAATGTCTTACACTGGCGAACAAATAGAGAAACACTAATAATCAATTATTTAAAACACAATCCAGACATCCTTCTACTAAATAGTCATGGACTAAAATCTGAAGAGACACTAAAAATACCAGGTTTTCATTGCATCAAAATAAATTATACAGAAGAAGTGAGTGATGGATCAGCAATACTAATAAAATATGGTTTGAGTTATAAAGTAATAGATGATTTTGACACTGATTTTATAGCAATTGAGATTAACACAGTATGGGGACCGGTAATAATAGCTACTACGTATTTGCCTCCAAGGCGACCTTATCTACCATATACCGACATGTATAAATTGCTAAATAATAATACTCCAGTTTTTATATTAGGGGACTTTAACGCCTCGCATCCATGTTTTGGTAACACCTCAAGCAATGTAGTTGGTAGAAGCCTAGCTAAATTAATTCATACTGGTAATTTAATACACCTTGGACCACACTTTAGCACATATTTCAAACACGACACCGTTTCTAAGACTGACAAGATCCTAACAAATAAACATAATTACTTTAATACATATTCAGAACCAGGTGACATAACATCATCAGACCACATTCCTATAATATTAAGAATTTCCACACAACCAATATTAATTAAAAAGAAAGAGTCATACAACTTCAAAAAAGCCAATTGGGATATGTTTCAAGCAATTTTAAATGATAAAATTAAAGTTAATAATCTACAAAACAAAGATATGGGATTCCTAGAAAGCGAATTAAATAATTGGACGGAAGCAATCAAGGTGGCAATTAATAAAAGCATACCCAAAAGCAATTACAATATGGTTTATCAAATAAAATCCACCGAGCATATTGATATGCTACAAATATTATTAAATAATTTAAAAGAGGATATAATGAATAATGGGATGACAATGATCAAATATAGATTTTTTCAAAGAATTAAAGTAGAATTGCAGGAAAAATGTAAACAAGAATTTAACAATAATTGGGAAAAAACAGATTACTAGTATTATAAATATCCACAAGGACACAAAAAAATTCTGGGAAAAGATTAATAATTTAAGAGGTAGATCGGCCCCCCAAAACAGTTATTTGATAGACGATACAGGTAAAAAATTCCACACTGACATAGAAAAATGTAATGTAATGAAAAGTAAATGGAGCGATATCTTCCGCATAACCGAGGAAGAAGAATTGACATTTGACACTGTACACTCAGAATTCATAAATAATTATATAAACCATAACAAAGAGAGAATAAGCAACTACGATCACATAGACCTAAGAAGATTAAGTGAACATTGTCCACTCACCAAACCCATAAAAGACGAAGAGTTAATAAGAACAATAAAAGAACTAAAAAATAAAGCACCAGGCATGTCTAAAATCAATAAAAAAATTATGGAACATTTTTCACCCAAAACCATCACAGTTTTAACAAACATATACAATGCTTGCCTAAGCTCTGGCTACTTCCCTTCCGCCTTTAAATGTGCAAAAATTATATTCATCCCTAAAGAAAATAAATCCCTAAAGAACCCATTAAATTACAGGCCAATTTCACTCCTCGAAGTCCCAGGCAAAATTTTTGAGAAATTTATACAGAAACGGCTAAATATATTTTTAAACACAAATAATATAATCAACAAAAGACAACATGGATTCAGAGCAAAGCAAGGTACACACACGGCAATAACAATCACCTATGAAACAATAGCCAACGCCCTTGCCGGAAAAAAACAAGTGGTATTGGTACTTAGGGATGTGGCCAAGGCTTTCGACAAAGTCTGGCACAACGGCCTTAAATTTAAAATCACAAACTTAAACCTACCACCATTAATTGAAAAAATTCTCTGTACATATTTAGACGACAGAAAGGCCAAAATATCCATTGGCACGGAACTAAGTACCAACATGAAGCTAGAGAGCGGAGTGCCCCAGGGTAGTATATTGTCCCCAACATTATACACCCTATATACGAATGACATGCCATTATCTCAAAATGAAAGCATGGACACCTTATATGCAGATGATATATCACAAATTATCATAACACCAAGCAAGTCGAAAAAAATGATGAAAATGCTAGCCCAAAGAGAAATAAAAAGGATAAATAGTTTTGAGAGGAAATGGAAGATAAGGACTAGTGAAACAAAATTTAAAATAATACCAATTGCTCAAAGATATATGGAACAAATAACAATAAATGACATTGATATTGGACACACAATGGGGGGCACTATGCTAGGACTAAAAATAAAAGCTAATGGATTAAATGGACATATAATAGAGAGAAAAAACAGAGGTAACAATATACTAACTAAACTAAAAAGATTCACTAATTTAACACCACACATAAAATTAACTCTAATAAAAACATTGTTATTACCAGTACTAGAGTACCCACCTATACCAATATGCAATGTTACAAGGACTCAATTCTTAAAATTACAAACAGTATTAAATAAAGCATTAAAATTTATAAACCAAAATGACACTGCTAGAATAGACACTATCAAAGATTTACACGAACGATATAACGTAGTCCCTATTAATGTATCATCATATAACAAGGCAAAACGTACATGGGAAACGATCAGAGAGATAGATGAGGAGATGTATGAAAAACTAACAACACCAATAGAAGGTAACCACCAATGGTTCCCCAGAACCAGTCTAATAGTTGGTTTACCAACCCCGGCGCCTATCTACACAAGAGTGCAAAATACAGAGTGAGAACAAATTAATCAGCACTTTATCATGAATTGAACTTATTTAATAAAATAAAAAAAAAGTAAATAAATAAATAATAATAAAAGGTTTTTGTTCGAACAAGGTTATTTACACTATGGATACCTTCAATTAAGCATGCTGGGATGTTGTCTTTTTACAACACATTACACACATAACACTACACTAGACAAATACATATGTACACTCTGACACTTTGACACATACAAAAATATGGTAACAATAACACGTCACCATCTAGGTATGGTAATCTACCTAGCACTAGCGCCGCAATAACATTAAGCACCACCTTTGACATGACAGCATTTGGACATTAGAGGAGCTATTGAAGCGAGGATATAACACATTAGTTCATAAAATTAGCATTGTGGTTAAGCCCACGCACTTTCAATCTTATTCTGTCTTTCCTTTTTCTCTTCCCCCATGCTGTTCCTCTATCTAGTATTTCTATTTCACGATCAGGCGTCTAGAAACGCGCGCTCATTGGTCGAGCGGTGCGCTCGCTTCTCTTCCCCGATCCGGCTACTGGTATATATACTGAAAAAGTTCATTCGCGTCATTCCACTCGTAGATCGTGTAGCAGCAGCCCGAGCGAGCTACGCGTCGTCGTCGTCGCCCCTAGTACAACTACTGCATCATCATCATGTCTGGACGTGGCAAGGGTGGGAAAGTGAAGGGAAAATCAAAGTCCCGTTCCAGTCGGGCTGGACTTCAGTTCCCAGTCGGCAGGATTCATCGTCTTCTGAGGAAGGGTAACTACGCTGAGCGCGTAGGCGCTGGAGCTCCAGTTTACCTGGCAGCAGTTATGGAATACCTAGCTGCTGAGGTCCTTGAGCTTGCCGGTAACGCTGCCCGTGACAACAAGAAAACTCGCATTATCCCGCGTCATCTTCAGCTGGCTATCCGCAACGACGAGGAACTTAACAAGCTCCTCTCGGGCGTGACCATTGCACAGGGCGGTGTGCTGCCCAACATTCAAGCAGTGCTCCTTCCCAAGAAGACTGAGAAGAAGTAATCAAAGAACGAGGAGAAATGAGAGAGGAATCTCCATCATCACCATTCCTTTGACACACTATTATCCGGCTCCTATTCGGAGCCACATATTATAAATCTTGAGAGTTGGACGGACCATGATTATGATATAAAATTATATGATTATGTGATAGCAACAATATTGATAATAATAATAGTACATACGTATATATATATATATATTTATTTTATTTTTTTTTATTTATTTATTTATTATTTATTTTTACCTTATTAATGCTTATCATTACTAAAACTTATTTTAGATTATCTCTTCTACAACTTGATGTTATTCTCACGACTCCATGAATAAGAAAAAAAAATATTAATAAATTAATCATTTAAAATATATATATATATATATATATATATATATATATATATATATATATATATATATATATATATATATATATATATATATATATATAATGAATGACCACCATTCTCTTTATGCAAAAGATTGTGGACCTAGAAGGTCCGGGATTTATGTGTTTGTAGACGGTAATAAACGGCTTTGCAATGCAATCCTTAACCACCGAATCCGTACAGAGTGCGTCCCTGACGCTTCATGGTTTTGGGGGTGGGGGTGGAATGAGAGGAAGACCCCCCCCCACTTTGAAAATTCATACCAACCGAAAATTAGTGACAAAATATATTCGGCGTTATAGCAGAAAAATATCAAAAACAAAAAAAAACATGAAATGCACACAGTGAAGCAGGATGTGGTCGATAGAGAGGGTAGTATGGCAGGTGATGCATTGGGGTGGGAAGGCGTGGGCGATGTGGGGGAGCATGTGGGTGGCTAGGGTGCAGCCCATCCTGAGGCGTGCGAGGACCACCTCCTGACGCCTTGTGGGGCGGTTGGAGGAAGCCCACTCGCCCAGGATGGGTTTTACTGTGTGAAGATGGAGGTTGTCCCAGTGACTTTACCACAGGAGGAAAACTGATGATTTTGCAGCCGAGAGACATGACTGCAGATCTCGACGGAGGTTCCACGCTCCCTCGAGCTCTGCAGCGGACCTAGCCAGCATGTCAGCCTGCTCATTCCCGTAAATACGCGAATGACCAGGCACCCAATACAAAGAGAAAGACTTACGGCGTGAATTTAGCTTATTAATAATGTTGCCTTGGATTTCATTGGCATCCGTGCGCCCGGACTCTATCGCCTGAAGGGCTGACATAGAGTCCGTGAAAATGACAATTACGTTATGATTTGAATTTAGTGCATAATCTATGGCTTTATCAATAGCAAAAAGTTCTGAGGAAAACACCGATGTATGGGAAGGTAGTCGGAACCTGAGGGCACATTCACACGACCAAACACTAGCACCCACACATTCACTCGACTTGGAGCCGTCAGTGTAAAGGTGGAGGGAGGGAGGGAGGCTAGCGACGAGAGCCCGGAAGTGATGACATATCTCCACTTCGGTCATGGCAGGCTTGTGTTGGGGAAGCCATTTAGTATTGATGGTGGCTTTGGGCTCCCAAGGGGCTTTTGTTGGTTGCACAAGCTGGTCAACACCGTCAAGGTCCACTTCACACTCCTGGCATATAGTGTGAAGTCGGACAGCTAGTGGACGGTGTCGACCAGTGTGGAGGTGGTGGTGCTGTTTGATTACTGTAGCTGCCATGAGACCGAGTGGAGTCTTCCGGGCCGTTGACAGGCCGTATGCCAGTAGTAGGCCGTCACGTCGCACACTCAGTGGTGGTATATTTGCCTCCACCTCCAAACGCCCCACGCGTGTACACCGCAGTGCTCCAAGACACATTCGCAGACATACATTCTGAAAAACATCCAGCCTCCTCAGTGTTGCGTCCGACGCAGACCCATACACCGGTGAGCCATAGTCTAAGTGAGAACGAATTAAGGACTTGTACACCTTTAATAAAGATTTTCTGTCTGCTCCCCATGAAGTACCTTATAGGTATTTTAGGACATTGACTTTTTTATGGCAACGAACTAACAAATTATTTACGTGTGTTTTCCAATTGAGTCTGCTGTCAAAATGCAGACCCAAGAATTTAACTGAATTTTGAAACGGTATCGGTTGGCCTTGAAGAGAAATATGCAAAGCAGGAATTTTACGTTGAGTGAAAACTACACCGATACACTTTGGAATAGAAAACTTAAATCCCCACAGAGAGGCCCACTGTTGGACGGAGTCAAGAGCAATTTGAATCCGTCCAGCCGAGAACTGCGCGTTTGGCGACGAATGCCATAACGCACAGTCGTCAGCGTAGAGCGAATATTTAAGATTTCTTGGGACAGGAGTTGATGACAGAATATCATTAATCATAACACAAAATAAAGTAGGACTAAGAACACTACCCTGTGGCACCCCATTTTCCTGGACATAAATGTCCGAGAATACGTTACTGGGAAGCTTGGCAGAGAAAGTTCTGTCCTGTAAGAAATTATAAACAAAAATAGGTAAATTACCTCTTAAAACGTGAGCATGGAGTTTCATGAGGATACCGTGTCGCCATGTCATGTCGAAGGCTTTGTGAATGTCCAAGAACACTCCTATCATGAATTCATTTTTGGCGAAAGCCTCTGAAATACAATGCTCCAGGTGCATTAAGTGGTCCATCGTGCTTCGGTATTTACGAAAGCCCGATTGTTGACCACTTAACACACCTTTTGCTTCTAAAAGAAAAAGCAGCCTTTTGTTAATCATACGTTCCATGACCTTACAGAGACAACTCGTGAGCGCAATAGGACGAAACGCACTGGGGTCCGTAAGGCGACCAGTCTTTTTGGGTATTGGGATAACATGAGCAAAATGCCAAGATTGGGGGAAAGTATGAGTGGTCCAGATTCTATTGTAAAGGGAGAGTAATTTAATGAGTGAACTAGGGCCGAGATTTTGGAGCATACTGTAAGATATTTGATCTGGACCAGGACTGGAGCCTTTACAGGATTTCAGGGCAAGGAGGAGTTCATCCAGCGTAAACTCTGAGTTGTAGTCAGTGTTTACGCCTCCTGTGGCAAAGTTTGGGACAGTTTGTTCTGCTGCCTCCTTCCGGGGAAGGAAGGCAGGGTGAAACGAGGCGGAGCTACTCGCCTGCTTAAATTGCCGGGCTATGACATTGGCAATGGCTGGGGGGGTGTCTGTCACATCCCCGTTGTTGATGAGTGTGGTTATTGGGGTTGTGGTTTTTTTCCCGCTAAGGACATGGACCGTGTTCCAGACCTGTCCTAGCGGGGTTGTGCGGTTTACAGATGAAGTATACTCTCTGAAAGAGCCCCTCTTAGCTTGAAGGATGACTTTCCTTGCCTGAGCCCTTGCCTTTTTATAGGCCATGAAATTAGCTTTGTATCGCCTATTACGCTCACGAAGTGCTTGTCGGCAATCCGTTGTCCACCAAGGAACTCTATGCTTTGTGTGAATTGTAGAAGTTTTCGGAATACATGCCTCAGCGGCGTGTAAAATGGATTGTGTTGCGTTACTAACCATTGTGTCAGTGTCCTCGCCAGATATATCCACATCGGCGATCACACGGAAGGTTGCCCAAACTGCTCTTTTAAAATTAAATTTAGGTGGAGGAGGGGTAGTGGCAACGTCGCATGCATAAGAAATGCAGATTGGTAGGTGGTCACTTCCGTGTGAGTCGTTGCTGACATTCCAAGAGAAGTCAGGGAACATATTTGCCGAGGCCAATGACAGGTCAATGGCAGTCGCGTTACCAGTCCGATCGTCTACACGAGTCGCACAACCATCGTTCAGAAGACAGAGGTTTGTCTGTAGGAGAATGTTAACAATCTGTTCCCCGCGTACACTTGACACCTCACTGCCCCATTGCTGATGATGGGCGTTAAAGTCGCCCAAAACCAGCTTCTTGCCTGGAAGCTGGTGAAATAACGACCTTAAGTCATCATCAGCAATAGGCGTATTGGGAGGCAAGTAGAGAGAACAGATAGCCAGATACGTGCCATTGAATTTCACTCTGCACGCGACTGCCTCCAGAGTGGTATCCAACGTCACTTCTGTGTGTGATAGTGTTTTATGTGTGTAAACGGCCACGCCGTGACCGTCGTGTCTTCTATACGCATGGTAGTGTTTTAGTACTGAAGGATCAGGATGATCCTCCAGCATCGTCTCTTGTAGGCAAATAACGGACGGCCTGTGTAAGTTCACTAAAAGTGACATATATGGAAGTTTATTCCGAATACTTCTACAGTTCCACTGTAAAACGTTGAACGTAATGGTTTAAGAGTTATGGGAGCGGCCGTGGTTCTTAGTTTTTTTGCGCTCGGAGGCGCTAGCCGGGGACCTCTCTCGGCTCTTGTCAGAGGAGATCTGCATGGCTTCATCTATGGTTAACTCCCCGGAGCTGGTCGAGAGGGAGCGAGCGTGAGAGCCCCTCCTCGAAGGCGCGGGAGCCGCGAGGACATGAGAAGAGGAATTGCGTTCTAAAGTGGTATAATTACATTTATTATTATCCTTGGCGTTCTTTCCTTTCTTTGGTGAAGTGGTAGAGACAGCAGAGGCATATTTGATCGTAGTAGAGGAAGAGGAGGTGGAGGTGGAGGTGGAGGAAGAGGAGGGGGAGGAGGATGTGGCAGGTGTGATTGTGTTTTTGGTAGTAGGTGTTGGAAGAGCAGATGAGGTTTTCGTAGGAAGGGAAACAGCTGGGGCAGGTGCAGCAGGCAGAGGCTCAGTCTGAATCGAAACAGACTTCATCACTGGACGCATCTGTACGCTTGCCGCGTATGAAACGCCTGGAGAAGGCGCAACGTGCGTCTCCTTCACTCGCTTCCTCGCGTCAAAGTACGAGATGCCTTCGACTGCCTTAACGGTACAGACCTCTTTCTCCAGCTTCCAAGCAGGACAATCCCGCGAGAAAGTAGAGTGAGCTTCTGAACAGTTACGACACTTCTCTACCAATGACAAACACTGTTCCGACGAATGACCCTCGCAAGCACACTTACCGCAGAAAGAGTGAACAGAACGACAAGCATTTCCGTGATGGCCATAGAGTTGACATTTGAAGCACCGAAGAGGGTTTGGAATATAGGGACGAACGGGAACCCGCTCGTATCCTACATCCACTCTGTCGGGCAACTTAGCAACAGCAAAAGTTAAAGTGACTGAAGCAGTGTTCCTTCTCGCACCGTCAACGAATTTAGTGATCTTTCTAGCCCCAATAACGCCCTGGTCATGCATGTTATCAACGATTTCATCTTCCGTCATATCCGCAAAGTCGAAATGGGAGGCAACCCCCCGACACGAGTTCATGGATACTGGGATCGAAGCTTCAATCTCAATATCATGCATGCGTCGTAGCTTCATTAGGGAAGTGACTTGTTTAGCATTAAGAGTTTCAACTAAAAGATCTCCGCTTGCAAATTTTTTGACATTGGCAACAGTACCAATATTTACATCTATTACTTTTCTTATTATAAAGGAATTTACGGTGGATAGGCGGGTCTGAGTCTTAGATTTTAGAGTCACAAATTTCGCTTGGTCAGGGGTCGGGGGTGGTCGGTCAGGACCCTCCCTCCCCCTGGAGGGGGGAGGGGGGGAGGCGGCCTCAGCCATGGGGTACACCCCCCTCCTACAGGAGGGGAGCGGGACACAAGCAGGAGGACGCCAGGGAGGAGTTTCCTAGAGTCAGATTGTCTTGCCAAACCACTCTAGGGGGGCCGATTGGTGTTAATTCACCCCAAAAGCACGCTCACTGAGGCGGACACTCCGTAGGTGAGAGAGGAAAGACAATCTGACAACCAGACAACAGACACTTACTGTTGTCACTAAGGTGAGGACAATGAGGTAACAAAACTCAGTACATGGGTAGAGGGACACCTATATTTATTTAGATAACCTAGACCTGAAGGGCCGTCAAAAAATATGGTGAAAGACAGCAGCAGCAGGACGACGTGTACAGTGTACCGTGTCTGGGCTCAGTGAATTTGAGCGACAGTTAGTTAGTTAGTTGCTATCGTGCCCCTTTGAAAAAGGGACACACGGGCTAGCTATGAGCCCGTCAGAGTAGACGTTTTAATATAGTTGGCTTTTAATAAGGTGGTGGGTACCTTTTCCCTACAGCTGCAAGAATAGACAGCTCTGACTGGTTTATGATTTCTGCAGCTGTTTCGAGTCTTAGAGGGAGGGGGGCACGGATGTGTCTGCGCAGGTCAGAGGTCACAGGGCACCGGAGGACATAGTGGAGCAGGGGTTCCTCTGTTGCCGTGAGGCAGTGGTCACACGTGTCCGGTAGGGTGTTGAGGATCTGGGCGCGGCACAGGTAACCTAGCCTAGTCTCTGTATGGTCCTCGCGATGGTGGGGCTGAGGCCATAGAGAGTAGCAGGCTGGCGCTGGGTAACATTGTTATACCATCTAGCGGAGGAGGAGCCCAACGCTAGTGCATTATCGAAGATGGCCCTCGTCTTCTCATGTGCTGCTGTTTTAAACGCAGTTTTTAAAGAGCTAGCGCTGCGGGGGAATTCCAGCTCTATTTCATTCCCGGCTCCGGCAAGTCTGGCAGCCGTGTCTGCTCGTTCGCTGCCTGCCACGCCCACATGGCCTGGGACCCAGTGGAGGTGAATGTTAGCTCCGTCCCGGTGGAGGAGGGCCATCTGGTGGTATATGGCGGACAGCAGCTCGAAGTTGTCTCGTGGCCTGTATTGTTGCAGTGACTGGAGAGCGGAGACCGAGTCAGTGAATAAGTGTAGGTCTGGATGCTCATTACCCCCAAGCGTCTCATGGGCGTGTGACAGGGCAAGTAAGATGGCAGCAAGCTCTGCCTGGAACGCTGTTGCGTAGTGGGGGATGCGTCGGCCGACGGTGGTGTCGCCACATATGAAAGCAGAACCGGCTGCACCCCCACTAGTCAAGGACCCATCAGTGAAGTAGTGGCGGGCAGTCGGAGAGGTGCAAGAGGCTACAAGGTGGAGTGCTTCTTGGCGGAGGAGAGCGGGTAGCAGCTGCATGGGCCTGCTGCAGGTGAAGGTGGTCACCGTGAAAGGTGGTGGGATCCATGGGGGAGGGAGTGGGTGGTCAGGAACGGGGAGGTCAGGACCACATCGCACCACGTCTCCAACACCTAGGAGGCGAGCCGCGTCGGCAGCAGCGTGCACCCAGTCACGGTCAGGGCGAGCAGCAGGGGGTCTGTTGAATGCGTGCAGGAAAGCACGACTGAGACGGCTGTGTGGCCAGCGGCGTTGGAACGCCATCATGGCACTGCAGGTGCGTGCTTGAATGTGCGCTCTGACTGTTGGTAGCCTGCACTCTTCCCTCATGGTGGCAATGGAAGTCCATCGAGGTGCCCCGAGAATGGAGCGTAATGCTTTGTTCTGCATAATCTCGAGGGACTTGAAGGAGGTGTCAAAGAGTCCTGGGAGATAGGGGGCGCTGTAGTCTAGCACAGAGCGGACACCCATCACGTAAAACGTGCGCAGCACCTGTTGTGAAGCTCCAGCCCGTGCGGGGCCGTATCCAGATAGGAATCGGAGCACCCGCAGTCTAGCCTCTGATCTTTCACAAATGTGGTTTACCTGGTGTTTGAAGGAGAGGCCTGGGTCAAAAAAGACACCTAGGTACTTGTGCCTGATGGTGTGCTGGACAGGTGTGCCGTCTAGTGCTACTGGTCGCGTGAGAGGCGAGAGACCAAAGGTCATGTAGCGCGTCTTTTCGGGGTTGATTTTAAGCCCCAGAGAGACGCAACGCTGGTGCAGAAGGCTCACGGCCTGATGAGCCTGCTCCTGGTAGTTAGCTTTTGGTAAGAAGAGCGCGAGGTCATCAGCGTAAGCCAGGAGGAGGGAGTCACGTCCGTAGGAGGTCTCCAGTAGCCGTTCCATCAGCGTGTTAAAAATGAACGGGCTGATGCAGCTACCCTGTGGGGTCCCCAGTGTGTGCCGGCGTGCGGTGGACAGACGACCCTGGAAACGCACCCTGGCAGTGCGTGCCGTGAGGAAGTCTGCGACCCACTTTAGAAGGCGCCCTTTGACCCCCTTAGCTGCCAAGGCCTCAAGCATAGCAAGAGGGTCCGCCAGCTCGAAGGCTTTCTCAAGATCGAGAAAGACGACGAGGCCGGAGCGTTTGCGGAGGGCGTGTAGTAGGGTCATTAGGCAGGAGGTGGTGTTCCTTCGGTGTTGAAAGGCGAAGAGATGTGGATGGAACTCGCCCGCCTTCCACCGCAGCCGCTCAAGGACCAGCCGCTCTGTAACCTTACCGACACAGCTGAGGAGAGAGATCGGTCTCACAGCACCCCGCTCCCCCGGCTTGGGGATAGGAGTGATAACAGCCTCCTTCCAGGATACAGGCATGGCACCAGCCTGCAACGAAGCATTGCAGAGCTGAAGCAGCGAGCCTGCACCCACAGCCCCAAGGTGGGAGAGCATGGAGTATGTGATTCGATCGACTCCTGGTGACGTATCACGGCCGTGTGGGATGGCTTGGTGAAGCTCATGAAGCGTAAAAGGGATGTCAGTGGCCACTTCCTCCTGGCACGCCTCTGTCACGCTTGCTGCCCTGCTGTCGGCCAAGTCAGCTTGCGCACTTCTCGTCGAAGCAGGTAGTAGGGAGGGAGAAGTGCGGTCAGCAAAGACATCAGCCAGTCGTTCTGCTTCTGCCTGAGGAGTAGGATGTGCAGGAGGGCGTGGCGGACAAGGCTTATACATCCCTCGAGCCCTGCGCCACATCTCGCCGATGGGTGTCTGGTGGCCGACTGAACGGCACCAGGCGAGCCACTCCCCTTCCCTTAGTCGTGCTTTGGTGGTTTGGGCGTGGCGAGCAACACTTCGAAGGTAAGACCGGCGGGCAGGTGTTGGGTCGCGCCGGTACTCCTTCCTTGCAGCGTTGAGCCTTTTATTAATTTCTCTCACCCGTGGCCCGTATATCCATGCGTCCTTGTGATGATGTGTGCTCTCTTTTGCTGGCGGTATCGCCTGCCGAGCCGCCTCAAGTACGAGGGAGGAGAATAGAGCCGCATGACTGTCCAGAGGGAGCTGGAAATCAGCATTCTCCATGAAGGTGTCGGCAGTGACAGCAAATCGCCCCCAGTCTGCGCGGCGAATGTTGAGCCTTTGCAGACGTGGTGGTAACGGGGGCAGGTGGGACTCAACCTCAATGACAATGGCAAAGTGGTCACTGGTGAGGTGGGGGTGCAGTGACCACGTAGGTGTGGGATTGAGAAGCACGGATGAAAAGGTGAGGTCAAGCTTACCGCCCTGGAGGTGTGTGGGGCAGCCCGTATCATTGAGGAGGACCATCTGGCCTGAGTCCTCAAAGGACGCATGGAGAGAGTGGCCGGTGTCGTTAGTGGGGCCAGAGGAACCTAGCCACGGGTGATGGGCGTTAAAATCTCCGGCAACAAGCACCATCTCAGTAGCAGCAAGCCCAAAGACATCGTCGATGTCAAGCTCTGCTGCTAATGGCCTGTAGATGTTATATATGTATAGCTGTCGGTCTGGGAGGAGGATAGTGACAGCCTGCACCTCTACCCCATCCCCACAGTAGAGAGGGTGTGGCTCCTCGCGGCAGTGTAACCAGCGCCGGGCGAGGATGGCTAGTCCCCCCCGTTGCCCCTCATTGCGTGGCAGGTGGAAGGCATTGTATCCGGGTAATGTAGCAGAGGTTCCTATTGGGAGGAACGTCTCCTGGAGAATTGCGATGTCAATTTTGTCCCTCCAGCACACTTCAACGAGGGAAGCGTAGTTGGCGCGGAAACCCCTGCAGTTCCACTGACAGAGGCGCAGGGGGCCGGACCTGCGTTCACCAATGGTGTTGGTGAGCTCTGGTGTGCTGGTTGCCGGCGAGGGTTGAACCGGCGAGGACAGGGGATAGGAGGAGTCATCGGCGGCACCCCGTGAGGTAGCAGGGTAGGCTTGTTGGGCTGCTGATGCTGGAGTGACAGCGCCTGAGTTTTCCCGGTGACCTTCTCCACTATTTTCTCCGCCATCTTGTCCACCACCACCTCGAAAACCTTCATGTCTATTTGCACGCCGGATACCTGCTGAAAGGCTGTGGCCGACATGAGTGTAAGGTCCTTCACCATGGCGTGCAGGAGATCTGCTGTCATGATGAAGGTCCCTGGCGGGAGGCTCAGCTGTGGGGCAGGAGACGGAGTCTGAGTTGTTGATGGTGACGTGGCAGTCGAGGTGGGCGTGCACGACTGAGGAGGGACACTCTTGGTTGGCGGTGAGCGTGTTGCTGGTGGAAGCGGACATGTGGCCTGGAGTGGTGGTGGTAGTGGAGACGGGTCGGGTAGAGAGGGAAAGTTTTGCTGGGTGTCGCGGGGCACTGTGCGTGGTTGTTGAGGCGTGGGTGGTGCAATGTGGCTTTGCTGCTGGCCCCAGACAAAGGTTCCGGGAGGCGCAGGAGCTGTGGAAGCCTTTTGCTGGTCTTGTACCCACTTGACCTGCCGTTCCCGATCTTGATGTACTCGCTGGAGTCGCACAGGGCAAGCTGGGTTCCACGTATGATGCGCAGCGCCACAGTTGGCACAACGGTGGCGGACTTCCTTTTTTCCTTGTACAGTGCGAGGCATTTCTCCGTCCAGTGGCCTCCGCTGCAGATTCCACATGTGACTGCGCGGCTGCAGTTGTCCTTGTGGTGACCATACCTCTGGCAGCGGAAGCATCGGAGGGGCTCGCTGGTGTATGGGCGGAGGTAGAACAAGCCCCAGTTGCCTAGGTCTATGTGAGGAGTTAGCGGGCCACGGACGGAGACGAGGACTTGCCGTGTCTCGTCCTGCTGTCGTGTTGTAAGACAGCGGGTAGCTTCCTCTACCTGTGGGTGGCGTAGTAGGAGAGCGGTTGGCATTCGAAGAGGGTAGCCCATCACCACGCCCTTCGAGAGCTGCACCGCCGGTTCCAGCTTTACTAGGTGCAACCAGTTGGCTGGTTCCGAAGCCAATTCGTTGAGGGTGGTGTAGGTGGCTTCGTTCTTGGGAAGGAGAACAGAGCTGTTGTCCTTCCCAATGAGGTTCCTCATTTGTAAGTGTGGGTATTGCTCTTCTAGCGCAGCCACCGCATCGTAGGAGATCGGGAAGTCCTCGCTGGCTGGCACTCTGAAGGCTGGAAAGGCGGTGTGCAGAGGCGCTTGGCTCTGTACACTCACAGAGGGGCGTGGAGGCTGGTGAGCGGGAAGGAGAGCAGGCGCGTAGTGAGTGGCAGGACGAGTAGGTGGACGTCGTTGTTCGGGGCAAGAGTCGTTTCCCGACGGCGTGGGACGAGAGTGCCGTGTCTTCCTGGCGACGGTGATGAATCCATCATCATCGTCATGCTCAGGGTTAGAAGCGGGGGGAGGCGGCGGAGGCATGGAGTCGTCAGCGTGATGAGGTGGGCGAGAGATATCCGTGGCAGGCGTAGGAGAGGCGGCGGAGAGAGTATCAGAGTGTGGTCGGGGGGATGAGGAAGTCCCGGCAGAGGCAGGTTTCTTTGAGCAGGCGGCGGTAGAGGTCGTGGCAGAGGTGTCGGGCGCGATCCTCTTCCGCACAGCCCTGGCAGGGTGGCTCGTGCCCGTGGAGGAGGCTGACCCATTGCTGGACGTGGAAGGGTGGCGTTGCCGTTTTGCGCAGGTAGCGGTGGTTTCCATTTCCACACTTGTATCCATAGTTTGTCCGCGTGCCTCACTCGGCACGGGACGCGGGATTTGAGACGATCTCCCGCTCATCATTCCTTGGACTGACACTCAGTCACAGTGTACGAAACCACCTCACAACACAACACACAAAACAAGCAAAACACTCAACACAAAACACACAATCCTACCTACAGCCCCGGCTGTAGGCCCCAGCCACCCGGAGGCGTCGAACTGGGGACCGGAACTGGCCCCAGAGGGGAGGAACAGCTAAATGTCGCTGACACGACAGCAGAAAACAGGGGGCTATAAAAGAGCCCCCTAAAAAAAAACAGGTTACACACCTGGCCCCACCCCAGATGACAGGACCACCATCGGTGGTGCCACTGGGGTATCGCAGGCTATCCTGGTGGGGGAGGGCCCCCAGCAGGAAGAAAATGGAAGAATTAAGAATAAGGAACAGAGGGAGGCCCTAAAAAAAATCCCCAACTGTGAGCTCGTCCTCACCCGCAAGACCAGCAGGCAGCTGAGGGTCACTCTCAGCACCCGTAGGGTCTCTGGGGGGGGCAAGGAAGGGAGAGGGTGGGGTTGCGGCCTGTCCTGGCAGCTCCCTCACCGGAAAGGGAGGGGGCTCAGTACAAGGGCAGGTCCTTACTAGCAGGATAGGCTAGGCAGTAAGTAAGCCGTGCTGGCAGTAGGCTGGTGAGTGACCGTAAGTTACACCCTTGCTTAAGTGGTAGCAGTAGCAGAGGGGCGGTGAAACAGAGCAGCTCAAGCACGGGCGAACCGGCGAGCTGTTGCTTCGTAACTGAGGGTCCGTAGTTACACCCTTGCTTAAGTGGTAGCAGTAGCAGAGGGGCGGTGAAGCAGAGCAGCTCAAGCAGCGGGCGAACCGGCGAGCTGTTGCTTCGTAACTGAGGGTCCGTAAGTTACACCCTTGCTTAAGTGGTAGCAGTAGCAGAGGGGCGGTGAAACAGAGCAGCTCAAGCAGCGGGCGAACCGGCGAGCTGTTGCTTCGTAACTGAGACGGTGGTCAGGGCAGAGCGGGGCTGAGGTGTTGTTGGTGCGAGTCCTTAATCCAGAGAGTTGAGCGACAGTAGTAGTTTTCTATCGTGCCCCCAAAGGGGGCACACGGGCTAACAAAAAGAGCCCGTCGCAGTGTACGTAAATGTGTGGTGGTGGTGGACTCTGGTCAGTCTACACCAACACCAAAGCAGTTTCTGGAGTGTGTGTGTGTGGCCGCAGTGCCCCTAAGTTAGGGGACACACGGCGCAACACAACACACACCCACTGGGATCTGGGCGCGGATCCATGGTTGAGCGACATTTTTATTATTATTATTTATTTATTTGTGCCCCCGACGAGGCACACGGGCTATATAGAGCCCGTCAGTGTTTAATCTTATATGATGGTGCTCCACACATAGCGGGGGGGTGAGCGACATTATTTATTTATTTGTGCCCCCGACGAGGCACACGGGCTATATAGAGCCCGTCAGTGTTTGATCTTATATGATGGTGCTCCACACCTAGCGGGGGGTTGGGTATATCTTACAAATATTTGCAAGCATTGAAATGCTGTTGTTGCTTATGATTTTTGCAGCAGTGTATCGGTCGGGACCTAGTCCTGTAGAATTTTGGTGACGGAGGTCTTCTGTAGCTGGGCAGCGGAGAAGGTAGTGGTGAAGTTGGTGGTCATCTTCCTCCATACAATGCTTGCAGGCTTCATTTGCTTCGTTTATTATTTGATTTCGACAAGGGTACCCTAGTCGAAGTCGGTGGATGGCATTTGCTACATTGCTTTTGTATTCAGTGAGTCTGACTTGTTGGTAGTTGGTGGCATCCCAATACCAGGCTGCAGATGCAGAGCCTTCTTCATATGCTTCTATTAGATCGTTTCTTGTTTTACGGTGCGCAGCCTTGTTGATTTTGTTTTTGATGTTTGAAAAACTCTCTACCATATGGAATGTTACTTCACTTCTTTTGCTGGCCTCTTTGGCTGCCTCATCTGCCTTCTCATTCCCGCTGATTCCTGCATGGCCTGGAACCCAGTGACATGAGACGCTAGATCCCTGGCGGTAGAGATGGGAAAGCTGCATTTTAATGGCTGACATTAGTTGATGATTGTCTCGATGCTTTATTTGTCGTAGGACATTGATGGCTGAGAGAGAGTCTGTGAAGATGTGTACATCTTCGTCTTGCTGGTCACCCGCGTGTTGTAGTAGTCGAGGAGAATTGCTACGAGTTCAGCCTGTAAGATAGTCGTGAAGGGAGGTAGTCTATGTCCCTTGGTCGTTTCTTGAGAGACAAAGGCTGCTCCGACCGCTCCTCCCTCTCCTGACGATCCGTCTGTGAAGTAGAGACGAGATGTCGGAGATGAGTGTGAATGTATTTGTTCTAGAGCCTCTTGTCGAATTAATGAAGTAGGTAATGCTTTGGGCTTGACATGAGCAGAGACGGTGGTGGTGAGAAGTAGCGGACCCCAAGGCGGTGGTGGGAGATAGTCAGGTAGGGGGAGATCTGGCTCGCACCTTACCGTGTTTCCTATTTCCAGAGAGCGAGCTGTGTCGGCAGTAGCATGTAACCAGTCCCCGTCTGGACGGTTGGAGGGTGGTCTTTGAAACGCCTGGCGATAGGCTATAGTGAGTGGGGCATTGGGCCATCTTCGTTGGTGTGCTGCAATTGCCTGGCATGTGCGTGCTTGAATGCGGTGTTTGACAGATGGTAGACCGCATTCTTCCCTCAGTGTGACAAGTTTGGTCCATCTTGGCGCATTAACTATTGTCCTCATTGCTTCGTTTTGAATAATTTCTAATTGTTTGACAGCGGTGTTGGAGAGTCCAGGTAGGCAAGGGGCACTGTAGTCCACCAGCGATCTTATTGCCATGATGTAAAACTGCCTGAGTATGTGGGGGGATGCTCCACACCCACTTCCGGAAAGGTAGCGTAGTGCATTTAGTCTCGCTTTTGTCCTCTCACGTAACTCAGCTAGATGGGGCTTGAAGGAGAGACTAGCGTCAAAAGTAACACCGAGGTATCGGTGTTGGTTGACGTGTTGCAATGGTGTGCCAGCTATCGTGAGTGGTGGAGAAAACGGTGGGACGCCAAAGGACATGTAACACGTCTTGCTTGGGTTAATTTTGAGGCCAAGGGAAGCACACCGCTGATGTAAGAGTTCCAAGGCTCTAGGTGCGTTAGCTTGGACACAGCGTTTGGGAAGGAAGAGTGCCAGGTCGTCGGCATAGCAAAGTAGCATTGCCCCTTGCCCATAGCCATCTTTAAGCAGTTTCTCCATCAGGATGTTGAAGAGAAAAGGACTGAGGCAGCTGCCCTGTGGAGTGCCCAAGGAGTGCTGGTATGTGGTAGACAGGTGGCCCTGAAACCGAACTCTGGCATCTCTCCCGGTTAGGAAGCTCCTGATCCAATGGAGTAGCCTGCCTTTGACTCCCTTCTCGACAAGAGCCTCGAGCATGGCAAGAGGACTGGCCAGCTCGAAGGCCTTTTCGAGATCGAGGAATACTACGAGGCCAGATTTGGAACGCAGTGCTCCCAAAAGGGTCATATGGCAGGAGGTTGTGTTCCTGCGTTGTTGAAAGGCGAACAAATGATGGTGGAGCTCGCCTGTTTGCCATTGCAGCCTTCGTAGGATGATTCTCTCCATCGCTTTCCCAACACAGCTAAGGAGTGAGATGGGCCTCATTGCACCAGGGTCACGGGGTTTCGGAATGGGTGTGATCGTAGCTGTTTTCCATTGTGTTGGTAGCTGTCCTGCCTCAAGCGACATGTTGAATAAATCCAACATCTCCACTTTACCTTCATTGCCCAGGTGGGATAGCATGGAGTAGGTGACCCTATCAAGTCCTGGTGATGTGTCCTTGTTGTAGTGGTAGAGGACTGTTTGGAGTTCAGTGGGTGTTATAGGCTCGTCTGTGGGAGCTTCTTTTCCTTCCGCCTCCGTGATGCGTGCTTCTCTCATGCCGGCTAGGTTATGTTGTTCCCTCCTTGTGTCAAGTGGCAGCAAGGTGGGTGAGGTTCGGTCAGCAAACTGCTGGGCGAGTCTCTCTGCTTCTTCTTGTGGTGCGTAATGCGTGGGTGGGCGTGGTGGACCAGGGTGGTTGAGGGCGTGGACTCTCCGCCACATCTCTCCCAAAGGTGTGTGAGCACCCAACGATCCGCACCAGGCAATCCACTCTTCATTCCTCAACTGTGTCTTGACCTCAGTGGCGTGACGAACAACGCTGCCGAGGTATTGTCTGTTGTTCGGTGTTGGGTGGCGGCGGTAGGTCTTTCTTGCCGCGTTCAGCCGTCTGTTTAGTTCTTTTACCCTGGGGCCGTAGATCCAGGCATCCTTGTAGGCGCGGCTGTGTCGTATAGATGATGGGATTGTTTGGTGTGCGGCCTGAATCACAGTTGAGTTGAAGAGCTCGGCACGTTCGTCCATTGACAGGGCACCTTCAGCTCCTTTAAAGAGGGCTTCAGAGACGTCTTTAAACTTGCTCCAGTCAGCACCACGCATGTTGAAGCGGTGAAGACGCAGAGGGGGTGGTGGAGCCGCGACACAGATGTCTAGTAAAATACCAAAATGGTCACTTGTGATGGTGGGGTGAAGTGACCAAGACGGTGTCGGGGTGAGGCGCGTTGAGGCAAACGCTAAGTCTAGCCTGCCGTGTTGAACGTGAGTTGCTTGCCTGGTGTCGTTTAGGAGGACCATCTCTCCCGTATCTTCAAAGGACGAGTGAAGTCTTCTGCCTGCGATGTTGGTACGTCCGGGAGAACTGAGCCATGGATGGTGTGCGTTGAAGTCTCCAGCAACTATTAACGACTCTGATGTGGCCAGGCTAAAAAGGTCATCAATAGCCAGTTCCGCAGTGGCAGGCCGGTAGATATTATATATTAGTAGTTGCTGGGTATTCAGACGGATGGAAACTGCTTGTACCTCAACGCCATCCCCGCATTGGAGTGGTTGCTCAATTACCTGGCAGTTGATCCATCTTCGGGCAAAAATGGCAAGGCCCCCACGTTCTCGCTCTTGTCTTGGACAATGGAATGCCGTGAAGCCAGGGAGGGAGAGGGTGGAGTCCTCCGGCAAGTAGGTCTCTTGTAGCACAAAGAGGTCCACTGCGTCCTGCCTGGCAGCTTCTATGAGGGAGGCACGCTTTCCGCGAAGTCCACGGCAATTCCACTGGCAGATGCGCAGTGTCGTGGTCGTGAGTTCTCTTTTGGTTTGGGTGGGAGCGATGTTGTCCTCTTGCGTGTTTTGGTGCCCGTTTTGGTTGTTTCCTGGCGAGAGTGACGGGGAGCTGGAGTTGGGGGTGCTTGGTTCTGATGCGGTTTCTGGGTAAGGTTCCTGGCCTTTTCGGTTATCCCAGCTGTAAATTTCTTGGCTATGGCGGAGGTCATGGTCTTCACTGCCGTGAGATCGAAAGTCGCGCCAGAGACCTGCTGTATGACCGTTGCTACGGCATTGATCAATTGCTCTGCAAACCCCTGGAGCAGGTCCTCGGTTATTACTAGCATGTTTGGTGGCAGTTGGGGTGAGGAGGGCTGGGTCATAGTGACTGGAGGCATCTGGGTATGTGCTGTGGTTTTTGCTACTGAGGTTGAAGGAGTGGGTGGCAAGCATGGTGTTGGTGGCGGTGTCGGCTTGGCTGTCATTTGGGGGAGGGCAGGAAAGTCGTTGGTATTGAGTGGTACTGGCTTCTGGGTTTGAGACCCCCATACAAAGGTTCCTGGTGGGGCCGGAGTGACAGATGTTTTTTGGTTCTCCTGCACCCAGAAGACTTGTTTTTGTCGGCTTTCTGCTACTCGCTGTAAGCGTGCTGGGCAAACTGGGTTCCATGCATGGTGGGGTTGACTGCAGTTGGGGCATTGATGTCTCACCTCTTCTTTTTTCTTGTATTTGTCGAGGCATTCTTGTGTCCAGTGTCTGCCACTGCATACCCCGCAGGTGACTGGTTGGACACAGTTGGCTCTGTGGTGGCCAAAACGCTGGCAGCGATAGCACCTTAGGGGTTCTGGTGTGTATGGACGGAGGTAGTACGTCCCCCAGTTTCCTAGGTCGAGATGTGGTGGTAGTGGTCCTCTGACTGAAATCATTACTTGCCTTGTAACCTCCTGGTGAGATGTTTTGCATCGGGTTGCCTCTTCTACTTGAGGATGTCGTAGGAGAAGTGCCGTGGGCATTCGTAGTGGATATCCCATCACTACTCCTTTTGTGAGCTGTTTGGCTGGCTCTAGCTTTACTAGAGTCAGCCATGATGCTGGGTCTGAGGCCAAAGCGTTTAAAGTCTCATATGTGTAGTCATTTTTGGGTAGGAGAACAGAGCTTCCATCCCTGCCAATGATGTTCTTCATTTGGAGGTGCGGATGTTCATTCTCCAGTGCTGCAACGGCATCATAGGATGTTTGGAAGCTTTCTTGTTGAGGCACTCTGAAGGCAGGGTAGTTGGAATTAATCGGTGCCTGACGCGTCACTCCCACAGCGGTTCTGGCGGCAGGAGAGTTGTGACGAGGTACATGGTGCGTGTGGTCTTCTGATGTCTGGTGGTCAGTAGAGGTTGGGACGTCAGAAGAGGCGAGGGCGGGGCGAGGGTGTCTTTTCTTTTTAACTGTGACGAACCCTTCTTCGTCACAGTCGGGCATGGCGTTAGTAGCTGATGAAGCGGTGGTCGGGTTTGGAGGAGCTGTGTTGGCAGTGGAAGGTCGAGAGGTGTCCGTGTCAGGTGTTGTATGAGAGGAAGTGCAGGGAGTCTCGGTAGAAGCAGGTGTCGTTAATTGTTGTTCCTGGCAACTAGCGTCAGAGGTTGATGTACAAGCAGTGACCGATTTCTTTTGTTGAGGTTTAGGCCCCTTCCGCACAGCCTTGACCTGGTGGCTTGCGTCCGTGGAAGAGGAGGAGTCATTGCTGGAAGTCGAGGGGTGGCGTTGCCTCTTCATTGTGGAGGAGGAGGTTGTGTCCATGTCTATTTGGTCCTCCTCTTTTCCACGTACCATACATGGTACGGGACGCGGGATCTGGGACGATTTCCCGCTCATGATCAAGACAACAAATCAGCAAACAACACACAGCACAAGGAAACACACAGCACTTACACAGACAACACAAAACAAACAGCAACAACAACAACAACAACAACAACAAAACAAAAAAAAACAAAAAAAACAAATCAAAAACACAAATCAAAAACACAAAACAAAAAAAAAAACTAACAAAGAAACACACAAAACAAAACGTAACAGTAGTTCTTCCTACAACCCCGGCTGTAGGCCCCAGCCACCCGGAGGCGTCGCACTGGGGACCGGGACTGGCCCCAAAAGGGGAAAATAGCTAAGGTCGCCGAGGCGACAGCAGGAATCAGGGGGGCTATGGAAGAGTCCCCTAAAACAGGTTACACACCTGGCCCCACCCCAGATGACAGAACCACCATCGGTGGTGCCACCGGGGTATCGCAGGCTATCCTGGTGGGGGATGTCCCCCAGCAGGAAGAAAAATTGAAGAATATAGAATGAGGAACAGAGGGAGGCCCTAAAAGATCCCGAACTGTGAGCCCACCTCACCCGCAAGACCAGCAGGCAGCTGAGGGTCACTCTCAGCACCCGTGGGGCCTCAACAGGTGAGTAGGGTAGTCCCAGTGGGGGGGGCAAGGAAGGGGAAGGGTAGGGTTGCGGCCTGTCCTGGCAGCTCCCTCACCGGAAAGGGAGGGGGCTCGGTACAAGGGCAGGTCCTTATTAGCAGGATAGGCTAGGCAGCAAGTAAAGCCGTGCTGGCAGTGAAGGCCCGTAAGTTACACCCTTGCTTAGGTGGTAGCAGTAGCAGAGGGGCGGTGAAGCAGAGCAGCTCAAGCAGCGGGCGAACCGGCGAGCTGTTGCTTCGTAACTGAGACGGTGGGTCAGAGCAGAGCGGGGCTGAGGTGTTGTCGGTGCGAGTCCTGAATCCAGAGTGTGTCCGTAAGTTACACCCTTGCTTACGTGGTAGCAGTAGCAGAGGGGCGGTGAAGCAGAGCAGCTCAAGCAGCGGGCGAACCGGCGAGCTGTTGCTTCGTAACTGAGACGGTGGGTCAGAGCAGAGCGGGGCTGAGGTGTTGTCGGTGCGAGTCCTGAATCCAGGGTGAGCGACAGTAAGTAAGTAAGTTGCTATCGTGCCCCTTTGAAAAAGGGACACACGGGCTAGCTATGAGCCCGTCAGAGTAGACGTTTTAATATAGATGGCATTTAATAAGGTGGTGGGTACCTTTTCCCTACAGCTGCAAGAATAGACAGCTCTGACTGGTTTATTATTTCTGCAGCTGTTTCGAGTCTTAGAGGGAGGGGGGCACGGATGTGTCTGCGCAGGTCAGAGGTCACAGGGCACCGGAGGACATAGTGGAGCAGGGGTTCCTCTGTTGCCGTGAGGCAGTGGTCACACGTGTCCGGCAGGGTGTTGAGGATCTGGGC
The DNA here is from genome assembly GCA_029783475.1 of Metacarcinus magister. Lineage (NCBI taxonomy): Eukaryota > Metazoa > Arthropoda > Malacostraca > Decapoda > Cancridae > Metacarcinus > Metacarcinus magister. The sequence goes on from JAPQNM010000520.1 coordinate 25,033, forward strand.
GCGGCACAGGTAACCTAGCCTTAGTCTCTGTATGGTCCTCGCGATGGTGGGGCTGAGGCCATAGAGAATAGCAGGCTGGCGCTGGGTAACATTGTTATACCATCTAGCGGAGGAGGAGCCCAACGCTAGTGCATTATCGAAGATGGCCCTGGTCTTCTCATGTGCTGCTGTTTTAAACGCAGATTTTAAAGAGCTAGCGCTGCGGGGGAATTCCAGCTCTATTTCATTCCCGGCTCCGGCAAGTCTGGCAGCCGTGTCTGCTCGTTCGTTGCCTGCCACGCCCACATGGCCTGGGACCCAGTGGAGGTGAATGTTAGCTCCGTCCCGGTGGAGGAGGGCCATCTGGTGGTATATGGCGGACAGCAGCTCGAAGTTGTCTCGTGGCCTGTATTGTTGCAGTGACTGGAGAGCGGAGACCGAGTCAGTGAATAAGTGGAGGTCTGGATGCTCATTACCCCCAAGCGTCTCATGGGCGTGTGACAGAGCAAGTAAGATGGCAGCAAGCTCTGCCTGGAACGCTGTTGCGTAGTGGGGGATGCGTCGGCCGACGGTGGTGTCGCCACAGATGAAAGCAGAACCGGCTGCACCCCCACTAGTCACGGACCCATCAGTGAAGTAGTGGCGGGCAGTCGGAGAGGTGCAAGAGGCTACAAGGTGGAGTGCTTCTTGGCGGAGGAGAGCGGGTAGCAGCTGCTTGGGCCTGCTGCAGGTGAAGGTGGTCACCGTGAAAGGTGGTGGGATCCATGGGGGAGGGAGTGGGTGGTCAGGAACGGGGAGATCAGGACCACATCGCACCACGTCTCCAACACCTAGGAGGCGAGCCGCGTCGGCAGCAGCGTGCACCCAGTCACGGTCAGGGCGAGCAGCAGGGGGTCTGTTGAATGCGTGCAGGAAAGCACGACTGAGACGGCTGTGTGGCCAGCGGCGTTGGAACGCCATCATGGCACTGCAGGTGCGTGCTTGAATGTGCGCTCTGACTGTTGGTAGCCTGCACTCTTCCCTCATGGTGGCAATGGAAGTCCATCGAGGTGCCCCGAGAATGGAGCGTAATGCTTTGTTCTGCATAATCTCGAGGGACTTGAAGGAGGTGTCAGAGAGTCCTGGGAGATAGGGGGCGCTGTAGTCTAGCACAGAGCGGACACCCATCACGTAAAACGTGCGCAGCACCTGTTGTGAAGCTCCAGCCCGTGCGGGGCCGTATCCAGAAAGGAATCGGAGCACCCGCAGTCTAGCCTCTGATCTTTCACGAATGTGGTTTACCTGGTGTTTGAAGGAGAGGCCTGGGTCAAAAAAGACACCTAGGTACTTGTGCCTGATGGTGCGCTGGACAGGTGTGCCGTCTAGTGCTAGTGGTCGCGTGAGAGGCGAGAGACCAAAGGTCATGTAGCGCGTCTTTTCGGGGTTGATTTTAAGCCCCAGAGAGACGCAACGCTGGTGCAGAAGGCTCACGGCCTGATGAGCCTGCTCCTGGTAGTTAGCTTTTGGTAAGAAGAGCGCGAGGTCATCAGCGTAAGCCAGGAGGAGGGAGTCACGCCCGTAGGAGGTCTCCAGTAGCCGTTCCATCAGCGTGTTAAAAATGAACGGGCTGATGCAGCTACCCTGTGGGGTCCCCAGTGTGTGCCGGCGTGCGGTGGACAGACGACCCTGGAAACGCACCCTGGCAGTGCGTGCCGTGAGGAAGTCTGCGACCCACTTTAGAAGGCGCCCTTTGACCCCCTTAGCTGCCAAGGCCTCAAGCATAGCAAGAGGGTCCGCCAGCTCGAAGGCTTTCTCAAGATCGAGAAAGACGACGAGGCCGGAGCGTTTGCGGAGGGCGTGTAGTAGGGTCATTAGGCAGGAGGTGGTGTTCCTTCGGTGTTGAAAGGCGAAGAGATGTGGATGGAACTCGCCCGCCTGCCACCGCAGCCGCTCAAGGACCAGCCGCTCTGTAACCTTACCGACACAGCTGAGGAGAGAGATCGGTCTCACAGCACCCGGCTCCCCCGGCTTGGGGATAGGAGTGATAACAGCCTCCTTCCAGGATACAGGCAAGGCACCAGCCTGCAACGAAGCATTGCAGAGCTGAAGCAGCGAGCCTGCACCCACAGCCCCAAGGTGGGAGAGCATGGAGTATGTGATTCGATCGACTCCTGGTGACGTATCACGGCCGTGTGGGATGGCTTGGTGAAGCTCATGAAGCGTAAAAGGGATGTCAGTGGCCACTTCCTCCTGGCACGCCTCTGTCACGCTTGCTGCCCTGCTGTCGGCCAAGTCAGCTTGCGCACTTCTCGTCGAAGCAGGTAGTAGAGAGGGAGAAGTACGGTCAGCAAAGACATCAGCCAGTCGTTCTGCTTCTGCCTGAGGAGTAGGATGTGCAGGAGGGCGTGGCGGACAAGGCTTATACATCCCTCGAGCCCTGCGCCACATCTCGCCGATGGGTGTCTGGTGGCCGACTGAACGGCACCAGGCGAGCCACTCCCCTTCCCTTAGTCGAGCTTTGGTGGTTTGGGCGTGGCGAGCAACACTTCGAAGGTAAGACCGGCGGGCAGGTGTTGGGTCTCGCCGGTACTCCTTCCTTGCAGCGTTGAGCCTTTTATTAATTTCTCTCACCCGTGGCCCGTATATCCATGCGTCCTTGTGATGGTGTGTGCTCTCTTTTGCTGGCGGTATCGCCTGCCGAGCCGCCTCAAGTACGAGGGAGGAGAATAGAGCTGCATGACTGTCCAGAGGGAGCTGGAAATCAGCATTCTCCATGAGGGTGTCGGCAGTGACAGCAAATCGCCCCCAGTCTGCGCGGCGAATGTTGAGCCTTTGCAGACGTGGTGGTAACGGGGGCAGGTGGGACTCAACCTCAATGACAATGGCAAAGTGGTCACTGGTGAGGTGGGGGTGCAGTGACCACGTAGGTGTGGGATTGAGAAGCACGGATGAAAAGGTGAGGTCAAGCTTACCGCCCTGGAGGTGTGTGGGGCAGCCCGTATCATTGAGGAGGACCATCTGGCCTGAGTCCTCAAAGGACGCATGGAGAGAGTGGCCGGTGTCGTTAGTGGGGCCAGAGGAACCTAGCCACGGGTGATGGGCGTTAAAATCTCCGGCAACAAGCACCATCTCAGTAGCAGCAAGCCCAAAGACATCGTCGATGTCAAGCTCTGCTGCTAATGGCCTGTAGATGTTATATATGTATAGCTCTCGGTCTGGGAGGAGGATAGTGACAGCCTGCACCTCTACCCCATCCCCACAGTAGAGAGGGTGTGGCTCCTCGCGGCAATGTAACCAGCGCCGGGCGAGGATGGCTAGTCCCCCCCCGTTGCCCCTCATTGCGTGGCAGGTGGAAGGCATTGTATCCGGGTATTGTAGCAGAGGTTCCTATTGGGAGGAACGTCTCCTGGAGAATTGCGATGTCAATTCTGTCCCTCCAGCACACTTCAACGAGGGAAGCGTAGTTGGCGCGGAAACCCCTGCAGTTCCACTGACAGAGGCGCAGGGGGCCGGACCTGCGTTCACCGATGGTGTTGGTGAGCTCTGGTGTGCTGGTTGCCGGCGAGGGTTGGACCGGCGAGGACAGGGGATAGGAGGAGTCATCGGCGGCACCCCGTGAGGTAGCAGGGTAGGCTTGTTGGGCTGCTGATGCTGGAGTGACAGCGCCTGAGTTTTCCCGGTGACCTTCTCCACTATTTTCTCCGCCATCTTGTCCACCACCACCTCGAAGGCCTTCATGTCTATTTGCACGCCGGATACCTGCTGAAAGGCTGTGGCCGACATGAGTGTAAGGTCCTTCACCATGGCGTGCAGGAGATCTGCTGTCATGATGAAGGTCCCTGGCGGGAGGCTCAGCTGTGGGGCAGGAGACGGAGTCTGAGTTGTTGATGGTGACGTGGCAGTCGAGGTGGGCGTGCACGACTGAGGAGGGACACTCTTGGTTGGCGGTGAACGTGTTGCTGGTGGAAGCGGACATGTGGCCTGGAGTGGTGGTGGTAGTGGAGACGGGTCGGGTAGAGAGGGAAAGTTTTGCTGGGTGTCGCGGGGCACTGTGCGTGGTTGTTGAGGCGTGGGTGGTGAAATGTGGCTTTGCTGCTGGCCCCAGACAAAGGTTCCGGGAGGCGCAGGAGCTGTGGAAGCCTTTTGCTGGTCTTGTACCCACTTGACCTGCCGTTCCCGATCTTGATGTACTCGCTGGAGTCGCACAGGGCAAGCTGGGTTCCACGTATGATGCGCAGCGCCACAGTTGGCACAACGGTGGCGGACTTCCTTTTTTTCCTTGTACAGTGCGAGGCATTTCTCCGTCCAGTGGCCTCCGCTGCAGATTCCACATGTGACTGCGCGGCTGCAGTTGTCCTTGTGGTGACCATACCTCTGGCAGCGGAAGCATCGGAGGGGCTCGCGGGTGTATGGGCGGAGGTAGAACAAGCCCCAGTTGCCCAGGTCTATGTGAGGAGGTAGCGGGCCACGGACGGAGACGAGGACTTGCCGTGTCTCGTCCTGCTGTCGTGTTGTAAGACAGCGGGTAGCTTCCTCTACCTGTGGGTGGCGTAGTAGGAGAGCGGTTGGCATTCGAAGAGGGTAGCCCATCACCACGCCCTTCGAGAGCTGCACCGCCGGTTCCAGCTTTACTAGGTGCAACCAGTTGGCTGGTTCCGAAGCCAATTCGTTGAGGGTGGTGTAGGTGGCTTCGTTCTTGGGCAGGAGAACAGAGCTGTTGTCCTTCCCAATGAGGTTCCTCATTTGTAAGTGTGGGTATTGCTCTTCCAGCGCAGCCACCGCATCGTAGGAGATCGGGAAGTCCTCGCTGGCTGGCACTCTGAAGGCTGGAAAGGCGGTGTGCAGAGGCGCTTGGCTCTGTACACTCACAGAGGGGCGTGGAGGATGGTGAGCGGGAAGGAGAGCAGGCGCATAGTGAGTGGCAGGACGAGTAGGTGGACGTCGTTGTTCGGGGCAAGAGTCGTTTCCCGACGGCGTGGGACGAGAGCGCCGTGTCTTCCTGGCGACGGTGATGAATCCATCATCATCGTCATGCTCAGGGTTAGAAGCGGGGGGAGGCGGCGGAGGCATGGAGTCGTCAGCATGATGAGGTGGGCGAGAGATATCCGTGGCAGGCGTAGGAGAGGCGGCGGAGAGAGTATCAGAGTGTGGTCGGGGGGATGAGGAAGTCCCGGCAGAGGCAGGTTTCTTTGAGCAGGCGGCGGTAGAGGTCGTGGCAGCGGTGTCGGGCGCGATCCTCTTCCGCACAGCCCTGGCAGGGTGGCTCGTGCCCGTGGAGGAGGCTGACCCATTGCTGGACGTGGAAGGGTGGCGTTGCCGTTTTGCGCAGGTAGCGGTGGTTTCCATTTCCACACTTTGTCCGCGTGCCTCACTCGGCACGGGACGCGGGATTTGAGACGATCTCCCGCTCATCACTCCTTGGACTGACACTCAGTCACAGTGTACGACCTCGCAACACAACACACACAACAAGCAAAAACACACAAAACAAGCAAAACACTCAACACAAAACACACAATCCTACCTACAGCCCCGGCTGTAGGCCCCAGCCACCCGGAGGCGTCGAACTGGGGACCGGAACTGGCCCCAGAGGGGAGGAACAGCTAAATGTCGCTGACACGACAGCAGAAAACAGGGGGCTATAAAAGAGCCCCCTAAAAAAAAACAGGTTACACACCTGGCCCCACCCCAGATGACAGGACCACCATCGGTGGTGCCACTGGGGTATCGCAGGCTATCCTGGTGGGGGAGGGCCCCCAGCAGGAAGAAAATGGAAGAATTAAGAATAAGGAACAGAGGGAGGCCCAAAAAATCCCCAACTGTGAGCTCGTCCTCACCCGCAAGACCAGCAGGCAGCTGAGGGTCACTCTCAGCACCCGTAGGGTCTCAGCAGGTGAATAGAGTAGTCCCAGTGGGGGGGGCAAGGAAGGGAGAGGGTGGGGTTGCGGCCTGTCCTGGCAGCTCCCTCACCGGAAAGGGAGGGGGCTCAGTACAAGGGCAGGTCCTTACTAGCAGGATAGGCTAGGCAGTAAGTAAGCCGTGCTGGCAGTAGGCTGGTGAGTGACCGTAGTTACACCCTTGCTTAAGTGGTAGCAGTAGCAGAGGGGCGGTGAAACAGAGCAGCTCAAGCACGGGCGAACCGGCGAGCTGTTGCTTCGTAACTGAGGGTCCGTAGTTACACCCTTGCTTAAGTGGTAGCAGTAGCAGAGGGGCGGTGAAGCAGAGCAGCTCAAGCAGCGGGCGAACCGGCGAGCTGTTGCTTCGTAACTGAGGGTCCGTAAGTTACACCCTTGCTTAAGTGGTAGCAGTAGCAGAGGGGCGGTGAAGCAGAGCAGCTCAAGCAGCGGGCGAACCGGCGAGCTGTTGCTTCGTAACTGAGACGGTGGTCAGGGCAGAGCGGGGCTGAGGTGTTGTTGGTGCGAGTCCTGAATCCAGAGTTTGAGCGACAGTAGTAAGTATAGTTGCTATCGTGCCCCTTTGAAAAAGGGACACACGGGCTAGCTATGAGCCCGTCAGAGTAGACGTTTTAATATAGATGGCATTTAATAAGGTGGTGGGTACCTTTTCCCTACAGCTGCAAGAATAGACAGCTCTGACTGGTTTATTATTTCTGCAGCTGTTTCGAGTCTTAGAGGGAGGGGGGCACGGATGTGTCTGCGCAGGTCAGAGGTCACAGGGCACCGGAGGACATAGTGGAGCAGGGGTTCCTCTGTTGCCGTGAGGCAGTGGTCACACGTGTCCGGCAGGGTGTTGAGGATCTGGGCGCGGCACAGGTAACCTAGCCTTAGTCTCTGTATGGTCCTCGCGATGGTGGGGCTGAGGCCATAGAGAATAGCAGGCTGGCGCTGGGTAACATTGTTATACCATCTAGCGGAGGAGGAGCCCAACGCTAGTGCATTATCGAAGATGGCCCTGGTCTTCTCATGTGCTGCTGTTTTAAACGCAGTTTTTAAAGATCTAGCGCTGCGGGGGAATTCCAGCTCTATTTCATTCCCGGCTCCGGCAAGTCTGGCAGCCGTGTCTGCTCGTTCGTTGCCTTCCACGCCCACATGGCCTGGGACCCAGTGGAGGTGAATGTTAGCTCCGTCCCGGTGGAGGAGGGCCATCTGGTGGTATATGGCGGACAGCAGCTCGAAGTTGTCTCGTGGCCTGTATTGTTGCAGTGACTGGAGAGCGGAGACCGAGTCAGTGAATAAGTGGATGTCTGGATGCTCATTACCCCCAAGCGTCTCATGGGCGTGTGACAGAGCAAGTAAGATGGCAGCAAGCTCTGCCTGGAACGCTGTTGCGTAGTGGGGGATGCGTCGGCCGACGGTGGTGTCGCCACAGATGAAAGCAGAACCGGCTGCACCCCCACTAGTCACGGACCCATCAGTGAAGTAGTGGCGGGCAGTCGGAGAGGTGCAAGAGGCTACAAGGTGGAGTGCTTCTTGGCGGAGGAGAGCGGGTAGCAGCTGCTTGGGCCTGCTGCAGGTGAAGGTGGTCACCGTGAAAGGTGGTGGGATCCATGGGGGAGGGAGTGGGTGGTCAGGAACGGGGAGATCAGGACCACATCGCACCACGTCTCCAACACCTAGGAGGCGAGCCGCGTCGGCAGCAGCGTGCAGTTTTGTTGTTTAAAGTTTATTGATACCAGAAACATAACATATACAAAAAAAAATAAACATGAAAATTTACAATAATAATAACAATACATAAATACAATAATAATTATTGGTATACAAAGCGGCTTATGGTGAGCCACCCGTGGCTGATTTTTCTTTTAAACGGTTGGAGGGCTGTTGTCCACCTAACTGTCGTCATCCTCCATGTCGTCGTAGTTGATCCACGCGAGTTCATTGTAGCCTGGGAATCGAGGCATGCATTGCAGTGGCCTGTCGACAGGGAGTAGCCCAGGAAGGCGCATGTCGGCTCTAATCACGCGCCGCGCTACAGACAGCGCTGGCTCGTGCGAGCTCCGCTCCTGCTTGGCCCACTGCTCCTGCTCGTACAGGTAGGCGTAGTTGGTCAGGAAGCGGATCAAGTCCGCCTCACTGAAGGTGAAAGTGTTCTCTACGACGTCCGTACTGGTTGGGGTAGCCACCTGGGGAGGCGGCACACCGGCAGCAGACGTCTTCTTCACGGGGGGTCGGCTGGACTCCTCCCCCTCCTGGGGGAGTGGTGGATCCTGCCGGGCTGTCTTCCTCCTCATCTTTCTTTTGCGTCGCCTACTTCTCCCTGGCGTCGGCTGACCACTGGGAGTGGGAGGCGGTGCAGGCTGCGGTGGTAGTGGTATGCGAGGCTTCGCCTCGCGTTGCCGTGATGGGTTCCTGGCGACCTGTTGAAGCCGTGGTGGTTCGCCAGTGATCCTCTGGAGTCGTACAGGGCAGCGGCGGTTCCAGGCGTGGTGCCTGTCACCACAGTTGGGACAGCACGGGGAGGGCCTTACACCGTCACCGCGAAGGCGCCGGATGCAGTCCCTTGAGGGGTGGTCCCCACTGCAGACTCCACACAGGTCCTTCTCCCGGCTGCACTGGCGTTGGTAGTGACCGAACGCCTGGCACCGGAAGCAGCGGACGGGCTCAGGAATGAACTTCCTGCAGTCGAACCTCCCGAAGCAGCCAAGGTCGAGCGAGGCGGGAACAGGTCCCCGCAGCGTCAGCAGAACTTGGCGGGTGGGGAGGCGACGTCCATGTCCGGCGTTGTGGGTGCACCGCTCAGCTGTTAAAACAGCAGGGTGCTCCTTCACCGGGTCCAAGGGCAGGGCGGTGGGGTAACCCTGAAGGACACACTTACGCGTGACCTCCTTCGGCAGCAGGACGATGCCTCGCGGCTGTCCGGCTGCTACCTCCTGCAGTGTGGTGGCGTGGCCCCAGTCCGCTCCTCTGATGAAAAAGTCTCCCGTGCGGGAGACTTCCACCTTGAGAAGGATCTTGAGCTCATCCTCCAGCCACCTGATGACCGAGTATGGGTTGTCGTGGTTCTTGTGCTCAGCGATCCTCCAAAAAGATGGAGTGCCCTGAGCAGCAGGGGGTTCAGGGGCATCCCTCCGCCTTTGACGCTTCCTCCGCACAGGGATGAAGCCGTCGTCGTCGGCGGGGTACTCAGGGGGCCTCTTGGGAGTGGCCATGGCGGGAGAGAACTCGACCGCACGTGGACCAGCGAGAGAGCGGGGAGGAGGTGCTCTCTCTGGGGGGCTGGGTGAAAAACTGCAGCAGCGTGCAAATTAATTTTTCTTATATGGAGCAAACTTACTCAGGATCACGATCAGGCGTCTAGAGACGCGCGCTCATTGGTCGAGCGGTGCGCTCGCTTCTCTTCCCCGATCCGGCTACTGGTATATATACTGAAAAAGCTCATTCGCGTCATTCCACTCGTAGATCGTGTAGCAGCAGCCCCAGCGAGCTACGCGTCGTCGTCGTCGTCGCCCCTAGTAAATTTTTACTTCTACAACTGCATCATCATCATGTCTGGACGTGGCAAGGGTGGGAAAGTGAAGGGAAAATCAAAGTCCCGTTCCAGTCGGGCTGGACTTCAGTTCCCAGTCGGCAGGATTCATCGTCTTCTGAGGAAGGGTAACTACGCTGAGCGCGTAGGCGCTGGAGCTCCAGTTTACCTGGCAGCAGTTATGGAATACCTAGCTGCTGAGGTCCTTGAGCTTGCCGGTAACGCTGCCCGTGACAACAAGAAAACTCGCATTATCCCGCGTCATCTTCAGCTGGCTATCCGCAACGACGAGGAACTTAACAAGCTCCTCTCGGGCGTGACCATTGCACAGGGCGGTGTGCTGCCCAACATTCAAGCAGTGCTCCTTCCCAAGAAGACTGAGAAGAAGTAATCAAAGAACGAGGAGAAATGAGAGAGGAATCTCCATCATCACCATTCCTTTGACACACTATTATCCGGCTCCTATTCGGAGCCACATATTATAAATCTTGAGAGTTGGACGGACCATGATTATGATATAAATTATATGATTATGTGATAGCAACAATATTGATAATAATAATAGAGCATACGTATATATATAT
>JAPQNM010000520.1:40000-60849 GCA_029783475.1 Metacarcinus magister
CCAAGCCACGCCGGCATAGCAGGGAACGATGACGCAGATGCAGCTGCCAAGAACGCCTTACATCTCCCCATTGTAACGGCACATCTACCACCAAGCCTCTCGTCCCTTAAAAACAGAACAAAAAGAACAACACAACAGGCTGCAAAAGACATTGTCCAGAAATGGGCCAACAAAGGATCAACCAGTGCAAACTGGTATACAAAAACATCAAAAACAACCAGAACATTTCCAGTTAAACTAGACAGGAAAACAAGCACCGGACTACACCGTCTGCGCCTTGGCTACAGGTGCTACAATGAACTAAAAAACACCGAAGAACCCTGCATTTACTGCAACACCAAATGCACTTCACCTTTAACACATTACCTACAAGAATGCAGAGAGACACGACGCTACCTAGACAGAAGTCCACAAACAGCACCTGAAACAATTGAAAATACACCTATTTTAACCTTAATCGAACTAGTTCGACACTACCCTCCCCCACGATGAATCCAGCCAGTTGGACAATACCCTCCCCCTTGATAGCACCGCTGCCAGTAGCCGGGGGTGTATCTAACGCACCGCTTCGGCGGGCAAGTTAGACTCCCCCGGTAGCAAGCGGTGGTGTTATCACCCCCACCTCCCAAAGAACATCACAGTCAAAAGAGGGCCGCCGAAAGGCAAAGGCCCTAGCCATCCAATGTAGGATGGCAATCTTCAACAACAACAACCGAGCCGCGCCACTTGCTCTCCAGCTCTGGCCGAGGCAACATCTACCCCGCTCCGCTCCTGCTCTCGCAGAACCACGTGGTCGAGTTCTCCCGCCATTCTCGAGTTTCTCCCGCCATTAAAATCCCAGCAAAGTAGGAATACTTACCTGGCACAGGAGCGAGACAACCTGCCCTTGTACCGAGCCCCCTCCCTGTCCGGTGAGGGAGCTGCCAGGACAGGCCAAAACCCTACCCCTTCCCTTCCTTGCCCCCCCTACTGAGAATACTCTAGACACCTTCTAAGACCCTACGGGCGCTGAGAGTGACCCTCAGCTGCCTGCTGGTCTTGCTGGTGAGGACGAGCTCACAGTAAGGGATTTTTTCTGGGCCTCCCTCTATTCCTCATTCTAAAATTTTTCCATTTTTATTCCTGCCGGGGGCCCTCCCCCTCCAGGATAACCTGCGATACCCCAGTGACACCACCGGTGGTGGCTCTGTCAGCTGGGGTGGGGTCAGGTGTGTAACCTGTTTTTTTTAGGGGGCTCTTCTATAGCCCCCCTGCTTTTCTCCTGTCGCTTCGGCGGAAACAAAGTTAGCTGTTCTTCCCCTTTGGGGCCAGTCCCGGTCCCCAGTGCGACGCCTCCGGGTGGCTGGGGCCTACAGTCGGGGCTGTAGGTAGGATTGTGTGTGTGTGTGTTTGTTTGTTTGTTGTTGGTGTGATTTTATTTTTTTTTATTGTCGTCGCTGCTGTGTTGTCATTGTTGTTGTTTAAAATTAAGAAGCTGCACCAGAATGGTGCGGGAAAAACAGCAAGACACTTCCCGGAAAGCGTCCTTCACCGAGAGCTTCGTCCCGCGGCAGGTACGATGCATGAGCCTCGACAGGAACAAGCGTCTGAGGAAGGACGAGGATTCCGAGGACGAAACCAATACCCCTCCCAAACGCAAGGCCAGGGCGCTAGCTCCAGAGAATGCGCAAGCCTCATCAGCTACCACCACGGACTCTCCCTTACCAGCCAATTGCACCCTCTCGACTTCGCCAGCTCCCATGAATCAGCCACCGCCTCCACCACCAGCAGACCCCATCAACCCTCTAGAAGCCGACTTCACCCTGGTAGGGAAAAAGAGGCAACACAAGAAGACCGTGCTGCCCACTCCCCCGACAGATACGACCACCGCTCCTCATTCCAGCAACCGGCCTTGGCAGCCTCCTCGATCACGCATGGGTGTCACTCTGGCACCTCGGCCACCAAGCACCCCTCGATTGGCTTTCAAAGCAATGGCATCCCCGGAGTTCCCAAACCCCTACGAAGTTGTGGAAATATTGCAACAGGACAAAACTCTGACCTTCACAGCCAGACCCGGGAGGAACAACACCTTCATTATATACCCGGGAAACGAGACCACAGCTGTATCACTAAGCAGCATCAAGGCCCTGCAAGGACGGGAGGTCAACCTCAAGATCCTAGACCCCACTACAACAGTCACCAAAGGAGTCTTGATGGGATTCCCCCAAAGTCTCCCAGTCGATGTAATCAAACAGCTAAACAACATTATCTCGGCAACCCGCTGCACCTTCAACGGGAACAACACTCGGCAAGTCATGATCGAGCACGAGGGCCCCCTACCAGGACACCTGGACATCGGCGTGTGGGGAAAATTTTACCTCCGCCCATACACCCCGGAGCCACTGAGGTGTTACAAGTGCCAGGCTTACGGCCACACACGAACACAATGCCGGAACCTCACTCGATGCGGGATATGCAGCGGAAATCACGAGACAGACCAGTGCCTCCAGCGCTACAAGGCAAAGGAGAAGATCTCGCACAAGTGCCCCAACTGCAACGGAACCCACCACGCGTGGAACAAAGGTTGTCCGGAAAGGCGCCGCAGAGTGCAACAGGGTCTCCAAATACAGAAACAGTGGATAGAAACACACTGCAACGCTCCCTCGGGAACCTTCGTTTGGGGCACCCAAAACAACAACAACAACAGGGAACCGGCACAATACCAACAACCCCTTCCACTCGCGGCGGAATTCCCTCCTCTGCTATCCCAGGCCACTCCTCCGACACCACAACCGCGTACAACCACCAACGCAAGTCCTGCCATCCCTGCCCCGGCACCTCAAGAACCAACTGTGACTCTTACGGAGAGCTCCCTAAAAAGTCTTCTGAGCGAGTTCGCTCTGACCCTCTCCCAGATCCTCAAGCAGGATCTGGATCAGGCGAAGCTAGCCACCGCTGTCGATTGCGTGGTGAACAGCCACGTACTGAAGCCACCCACACCGCCAGCAACTCAGACCCCAGCGCAAACGCCTCAGACACCACCGGTGCATCAGCACCCATCGTCCCCCACCAGCGACAAGACGCCCCAATCCCCTTGCAGGATCAGCAAGACCGCCGCCAGCAGCAGCAGCACCAGCCACAATGCCAGCCCAGCCACCAGCAACGCCACCAAGCCCCATCCGCAGACGTCAACTGCCCCCATGCCCACCACCTGCGCATCCTGCAGTGGAACGTACAGGGTGCAAAGTTCAGACACCCCCTCCTCCAAGAAGCAGCAAAGAGAGATCTTGTAGACGTATTCCTCTTACAAGAAACACTAGCCACCTCGAATCGGCCACTCTCTCTCCGAGGCTACCGCTGCTTCAATATACCGCGAGAAGTCGGCCGCTCACAGGGATGCTCAATCCTTGTCAAGAACACCATCCCCTGCGCCCCTATGCCAGACACGGCTTCCTGCGGGGAAGGAGTGGACGCCATGGCAGTGGAACTCACACTCCACAACACCTCACTGTGGGTTTACAACATCTATAAACCCGCAGATAAACGGCTAAACATTGAAGAGGTTTTTGAACAAGCCTCCATAACCCCCACCTTCATTGGAGGCGACTTCAATTGCCACCACCCAATCCTACGATCCCGACAAACCGCCAACAGGGACGGTCGACACCTGGCTGCAGCGCTGGATCAGGCACCAGGAGTCTACCTCCTCAACAATGGGGAGGCAACACATTTGCGCGGGGGAGTGCTTGATCTCTCCTTCACATCCACAACCCTCCAACCTGTTACATCGTGGTCTCTACACCCTTTTCTCACCAGCGACCACTTTGCCATAGTCTGCGACGTGGGAGTGGACAAGCTTCCGCCACCGCCGCCACCTCCAACAAAGTGGAACACAAAGAAGGCAGACTGGGGGCGCTTTGCAAGTCACCTGCAAAAAGACCCCAACCTCCACACTGCACCGCCGCCAATACTCAACCTTCACGAAGAGATCTTAACAACTGCCATACATGCCGCCGCACAGGACGCGATCCCCCTGACGAGCCGCCCCAAAAGATCCTTCAAAGAGTACTGGTTCCGGGACGAGAGGGTAGCTGAAATGAACAGCCGCCTGAATGCCACCAGGAAGCAACACAAAAGGTCCCCCACAGCAGAGAACAGAGCCCTACTAACCGCCGTCCAGCGCCACGCCTCAGAAGTCAAGACAGAGGTAAAAGAGGAAAAGTGGATGGAGTGGTGCCAGTCCCTCGACTCCCACACCTCCCTTGGAACGATGTGGAGAAAGCTCCGATCCATCCGTAACCTGGGGCCACCTCCACCGCCTTCTCATCCGGACCCGCAGGGTGAAGCAGAGCGCCTGGCGGAGCGATTTGCCAGCCGCACCAAGACCGCAAATCTCCCCCCTAAGACCAGAATAGAACTGGCAAGGCTACACGTCGAGAGGGAGGCAACTATCAACGCAGCGTGCGTAGAAGGAGCAGCGGCAGACACCCCCTTCACGCTCGCTGAACTGAGGAACGCCCTAAAGTCAGGCAAGGACACGTCCCCGGGTGCTGACGGCATCACGCACACTATGATTCGTCACGCAGGGCTAGACGGACACACCGCACTTCTCGCCCTCTTCAACGCCTCCCTCCGCGAGGGCAAGCTCCCGTCCAAGTGGAAAGAAGCCACCATCGCTCCGATCCCGAAGCCGAAGGAACCGGGCGCTTATCGCCCCATCTCCCTCCTATCTTGCGTCAGCAAGACCATGGAAAGGATGGTACTGCACCGCCTACAATGGGTTACAGGTCCCCTCCACCCGTCAATATGTGCCTACACAAAAGGCATAGGCACGGCGGAATGTCTAGCCAACCTACTCACCTCAGTTGGGGGCGGTAAGTGCACGACTGTCTTCCTTGACCTCGAGAAGGCCTTCGAGCTGGCGGACGAGACCGTCATCCTCGCCCGACTAGCAGGTAAAGGAGTCAAAGACCTGCTATTACGCTGGACCCGAGACTACCTCACCGACAGGAAAGCCAGAGTGCGCTTCCAAGGACGCACCTCCACAGCACATCACCATGAGCACGGCACACCACAGGGGAGTGTGATCAGCCCCTACCTCTTCAACACCTTGGTAGAGGCACTCCTCGAGCTTCCCTTACCCAGAGGCTGCCACCTGATTATATACGCCGATGACATCACCCTTGTCACCACGGGACCTCACCACCGCACCAGGAGTCAGCGAAGTCTTACCCTCCTAGACAAAAGATGCCGCGAGCTCGGCCTCAAACTTAACCTTAACAAGTCCAAAGCGATGGCATTCGGAGTCCCGATGCCAAACACCCCCCTCACCACTGCTGGGGCGGAGGTTGAATGGGTTGAGAACCACCAGTACCTCGGCGTGTGGATAGACAGGAAGTTGACCCTACACACTCAGGTCAACTACCTCAAGGACAGAATGGCCTCCAGAACTAACATTCTCAAGGCTATCACCAGGCACGCCTGTGGGGCCAGTCACAAGGTCAAACGGGCCTTTTACACACACGCCATCAGGTCTCTGGTGGACTACTCAGCCCCGTGCCTCATCACAGCAGCTCCTGAGATGATTAGACAGCTTGAAACGGTCCAAAACCAATCCCTCAGATTAATAGTGTCTGCCCCAGGATGGACCAAGGTCCTAAACCTAAGAGCCGAGACCCAAATAGCATCCATTAAAAACCGCATCATGCAACTCACAGCCACCCTCGTCGCGAAGATGGCTGCTTCCTCCAGACCATTCCCCGCCGTGGGGAGTCACCTTGATGTGGTGGCGGGGCTTGAAGCGTGGTCGGCGGCGCCCCCTCCTGCGGGGCCCTGTCCGTCTCTGTAGGGTTGGTGTCCGTCGGCCTCGTGGACCAAGCACTCCCCCTTCATCACTGGTAGAGGAGGCCTACCGGTGATGTTGCTCGTCCTTACCCGTCTACATCTAGGGAAGGACTAAGCCTCCCAGCGTGTTTGCCGTGCGTTGCGTCCTGTATACTCCCCGCGCTCCCTCATCTGGGAGTTGAGTCCACCGCAGGGCAGGAGGTAGTTCTCTGCGGTGGACAACACACTTCTTTGGTGGGGGAGTTGGGGTAAGACAGGTGGTCCAGTGTGGCCCCGCTGGATCAATCGGCTGGTCATGCGTTGGCTAGGGTCAAGCGGCTGCTGTCTGGTGGGCACCGCAACGGTCCCGCGGCTGCCACCTCACTCCAGGCAGTGGCTGCGTATACTTCCCCCACTACCCCTAGGGCTGTTGAGAGCCGTCGTGCCTCAACATACATCCCTCCCTTGTTGGGCTCCGTGGTGGGTGGGGGGGTGGGGAAGCGAATGATTTCTTAATATTTTATGGCATCTACACCACCACTTTCGCGACCAAGCTCGCTCCCTGACGTCCGCTCGTCCCCGGCTTCTTCTTCTCGATCTTCCCTTATCGCCACGCTTGAGCCTTTCCGGGCCACGGGTGGTGCAACTGGGACCACTGTCCCCTCCGCTTCGAATTCTAAAGATTCGAACCGAGAATTTTTAAAGTATAAGCCAAGAAAACAAAGACGCGTTAACGCACAGAAGGGCTTTTCAGGCCCTCTCATTCAGACTCTACCAGGTACTTTCGAACCGGCATATTACGAACAATTCCTTGTCATCAAGTCTCTTGATGGGGTGTCTGTCATGGATCTGGACATATTTGACGTACATAGAGCACTCATTAAAGTTTGTGGACGCGAGCCTAAGGTCTCCTCCCAAAGGGATGGTAGTCTCCTAGTGGAGGTGTCGTCCCCGGAAGAGAGTGCTCGCCTCAGAGCGATCTCCTCTGTCCCTGGAACGCAGGTGGCGTGTACTCCACACGCTACCCTCAACCAGTGTAAGGGGGTCGTCTTTTCTCGTGACGTCATGCGCTACTCAACCGAAAAGCTTCTCCAAGAACTGAGTGATCAGGGTGTTGTAGGAGTTGATCGCCTACAAAGGAAAGTTGATGGAGTTCTTGTTCCCACCCCTACCCTGTTTCTCACTTTCGACCGACTCAAACTGCCTGAAGTTGTCAAACTGGCGTGGCTCCGCCTCCCAGTAAAAACATACATACCGTCCCCTAGGCGATGCTATCACTGTCAGGCATTCGGACATGTCAGTCGTTCCTGCCGTAGGTTACAAGATGGCCTACCAGCGGTGTGCCCGTCCTGTGGTACAACGGATCACGATGGCACGACCTGCCCTGGTCCTGTCTCTTGCTTTAACTGCCACGGACCTCACCCAGCTTACTCAAAAGACTGCGACCGCTACAGATTTGAGAGGGAAGTACTCTCCATCAGGACCACGGAGAAAATTGATTTTGCCGAGGCAAAGCGTAGAGTCCTTACTACACATATACGTCCAGAAGTGACTTATGCAACTATGCTTTCCTCTCATAATAATAGACGTCAACTACACAAACCGACTGCTACAGGACACCAAGTGGCTAAGCCACAAAATGCTTCAAACAAAAATGCTGTTACTCCTGCTGCTCTGCCCTCTACATCCATGGAGGTGTCAGAGGAACTCACTCAGACCCCTACTGCTACGCCATCACACCATAAGCGTAGCAGAAGTGAAGACTCCATCGAGGAGGTGCCCCTTCCTAAGGAGGCACGATCCTCTACACCCTCTGGTGGGCCTCGAAGGCCCCCACCAGTGTCGGCTCCGTCCGTCACTTTTACACCAGTGTCGGCTTCGGCCGTCACTCCCTCCCCGGTGTCGGCTCCGGCCGTCACTCCCACCCCGGTGTCGGCTCCGGCCGTCACTCCCACCCCGGTGTCGGCTCCGGCCGTCACTTCTACCCCGGTGTCGGCTCCGACCGTCACTCCCACCCCGGTGTCGGCTACGGCCGTCACTCCCACCCCGGTGTCGGCTCCGGCCGTCACTCCTACCCCGGTGTCGGCTCCGGCCGTCACTCCCACCCCGGTGTCGGCTCCGGCCGTCACTCCCACCCCGCTGTCGGCCCCGACCGTTTTGACTTTGACCAACACTCCTGCCCCGGTGACGGCTCTGGCCGTTACTCCCGCCCCTGTGTCGGCTACGGCCGTTACTCCCGCCTTGGTGTCGGCTCCGGCCGTCACTCCTACCCCGTTGTCGGCTCACGCCGTCATCACTGCTCCTGCTGCTGTGGCCACCTCACTGGCCACTGGGCTAGGAAAGACTGCAAGGCGATTGTCCACTGCCTCCACTGCTCTAGCCACTGCCATTAGGCAGGGTAAGAGCAAGAAGGATACTGGTGTTGGGAGGGTCTCCTCTAGGGGCCTCCCCACGCACCGTTAATTTTAATATTTTTAATATTTTACAGTGGAACCTTCGTGGGTTGAGAGGAAATTGGGAGGAGCTCAGTCTACTCCTGCGAAGACACCAGCCGGTCTGTGTCTGTCTGCAGGAGACTATGATTGGTTCGTCCTCCCATCCTACACCCAGGGGTTACTCTGGCTTTTACTCTCCTCATGATCGCGCGCAAGGCCATCATGGTGGAACAGCAATTTTTTTAGATAACTCACGCGGCATTGCTTTTACCTCTTTTAATATTGTCTCCCCCCTGCAGCTGGTGGCTGTCCAGCTCCACCTCAGGAGAACATACACTGTCTGCTCTTTGTACCTCCCTCCCAATACTCCAGTAGACAGAGAGGACTTCGTTTCCCTAGTCCAGCAATTGCCTTCCCCGTTTATTCTTTTAGGAGATTTTAATGGTCGGCACACCCTATGGGGAGATGCACTTATCAACCACAGGGGAGCAATGATTGCCACTGTGGTTGAAGCCTTAGATCTAGGTATTTTTAACACCGGTGACCATACACACTACCACATCCAGACAGACACCACCTCGGCTCTAGATTTATCATTGTGTTCTCCTGACACCCTACTTGACTTCACATGGAGCGTCACAGGAGATCTTTGTGGGAGTGACCACTACCCTATACTCCTGTCTTCTCCCGACGTCCTCCCCTTACCCCGTGTCCCCCGCTGGCGGCTAGACCGCGCTGACTGGGGACTTTTTAAACAACTTGCCATAGTTGACTGCGAGGTTGATGAGTTTTTAGACATAGACAGCGCTGTCGAGTATTTTACATCTATACTCCAGCGAGCTGGTGAGCTTTCCATCCCTCAGACCACGGGGTTTACCAAGCGCCGACCGGTCCCCTGGTGGTCTGATGAGTGTAGACAGGCAGTGACTGAGCGTCGTCGAGCTTTTGGTAGGTACCGTCGACATAAAACCGAATTTTTCCGGGGACAATACAGACTGGCTAGAGCTAAGGCTCGCCGAGTCCTCAAGGATGCTCGCCGTAAGTCCCTTGCATCTTTTGTCGCCACATTGAACGTGCAGACACCTATGTCGCAGGTATTCAAGCGCGTGCGGAAGATAGCAGGAAAGTTCTCTCCAGGCTCGCCTCCGGTCCTCCATGTCAACGGGGATAAGGTATCTAACAGCCAGGCGGTAGCCAACACACTCGCTGAGACTTTTTCTATGGTGTCCAGCCGGGCCTCGAGATCTCCAGCAGTGCGTCGCCAGTTTGAGGCAGACGAGGCTCGCCAACTAGACTTTTCATCTCGTGGGGGTGAAAACTACAATGTCCCTTACTCTCCACCGGAACTGCGTTCAGCTTTATCTTCCTGTAAGGACTCTTCCCCAGGGGCGGATAACATTACATATTCAATGATCCGTCACCTAAATTCTGGATCACTGTCCTTCCTCCTAGGATTATTTAATAGGATGTGGAGTGACGGATACGTACCACCCTCCTGGAAGTCTGCTATAGTCATACCAATCCCCAAGCCTGGAAAAGACGCCTCACTCCCCCTTAGCTATCGACCCATTGCCCTTACCGTTTGCATGATTAAAATTTTCGAGAAGATGATTAACACTCGTCTAGTCTGGTTCCTTGAGAAGGGTGGCCATCTTTCGGCAGTACAGTGTGGTTTTCGTCGATCTCGCTCTACTCTAGACGCTCTTCTGCGATTAGAAAAAACTATCTGCCAAGCTTTTGCTTGCAGGCAGCGGGTTGTGAGCGTCTTTTTCGACCTTGAAAAGGCATACGACACCACCTGGAGGTATGGCATTCTACGAGCTCTCCATACGGTTGGACTCAGGGGTCACCTCCCTCTGTTCCTCCGGTCTTTTTTACAGGACCGTACTTTTAGGGTGAGGGTGGGCACTGCTCTTTCTAGCTCTTTTGAGCAAGAAGAAGGAGTCCCACAAGGTAGTGTCCTCAGTGTCACTCTATTCAGCGTTGCCATCAATAGCATCACCGAGTGCGTCCACCGGGACTTTCGATGCACGCTATACGCGGATGACTTTTCCCTCTCCTACGCTTCCACTCGTCTCGATGTGGCCGAGCGACACATCCAGTTGGCTCTTGGCCGGGTCACCCGTTGGGCCGATAGTCATGGTTTTAACTTTTCCCCCACAAAGACGGTTGCTATGCTTTTCTCTCGAAGCAGAGGTGATTTTAGGGATCCAGACCTATACCTCTATGGCAGGAGACTGCCAGTAGTTGAAACGACTCGATTCTTGGGCTTAATATTTGACAGACGCCTTACATGGTTGCCACACCTGCGGGACCTGAAAGCGGCTTGCCAGCGACGGATGTCCTTGCTCCGTTTTCTTTCCCATGTGTCTTGGGGAGCTGACCGCACCATTCTCCTCCGTTTATATCACTGTTTCGTTCTGTCCAAGTTAGATTACGGTTCCCAAGTCTACGCCTCAGCCACATCCCCTCGCCTTCGTACTCTCGACTCTGTACATCACGGTGGAATCAGACTGGCGACGGGCGCCTTTCGGTCTTGTCCAATCCCCAGTCTACTCGTAGATGCAGGAGTGTTACCCCTCGACCTTCACCGTCAGACTCAGATGGCACGTTTGTGGTTCAGATGCCAAAGTCTCTATGGTGATCCCACTTACAGTGCTGTGACGGACACTTCACGGGACGCCACTTACACCCAGCACCCGCACTTCCCAAAGCCTTTTGGCTTTCGGGCTCGTGGCGTGATTGAAGAGTTGTCCCTTCCTCGCCCTGCCATAGCTGTCCCACGATTATTGCCTGTCCCGCCGTGGAGGCGGCTGGCAGTATCGTATTGCCGTTACATGCCGGCTAACAAGAGTGCTATGTCGGAGCATGCTGCGAGGACTTTGTTCACCGATCATGCCTCCGTACATGAGGGTTGCACGCCCATTTTTACTGACGGCTCCAAATCCGATGCAGGCGTCGGATTTGGAGCGGTCTTCCCTGATTTTACCCGGTGCGGCAGTCTACCCCCCTGTACATCAATTTTTACCGCAGAGCTGTGGGCCATTTTAGTAGCGATAAAATCTCTTTTTACCTTGAATGTTGGAGGTTTTGTTATTTTTTCCGACTCCAGAGCAGCTTTGTCAGCCCTTGAGGATTTTAATAACGTACATCCAATAGTCTCAGAAATTTTCAACTGGCTCGTACTAGCAGCCCGTCGTGGGCACAGAATTACTTTTTGTTGGGTACCAGCCCATGTCTCTGTTAAAGGGAACGAGAAGGCAGATGAGCTAGCTAAGACTGGCGCCTCACGTCAAGTCACTACCTGCCCCGTCCCTCACAGAGACCTGTTTCCCACAATTCGAGCTGCTATTGTTCTAGTTTGGCAAGAGAGATGGAATGCCAATAGAGCTACCTCCAAGATGGGTGCAATTACCGCAAGGGCTGTGAGCCCCTGGTCTTATGCGCACGTCCGAGGCCGCTGCCGTGAGACAGCATTGGCCCGTCTACGGACGGGCCATACCCGCCTCACCCATGGTTTCCTCATGTCCCGGGGAGTTGAGCCCTATTGTGATGATTGCTTAGTTCCCCTGACTGTGCGGCACTTGCTGGTCGAGTGCCCCAGTCTGAGGGAACTGCGAGAGCAGTACCTCGCCCAGTGTCGGAGCAGAGATGGGAGTTTCTCTCTCTCTCTGGTGCTGGGGGAGGAGGCACTCTCCCCGGGACATGAAGTGTTAAAATTCCTACAGGAAAGTGGCTTTCTCCACCTCCTGTAGATTTATTTTTCTTTTTAAGTAGTATTTATGTAGCTTTTTAATTTTTAGTTTTTTAAGTACGGTGCCAAATGACCTCGATGTTGCGGCACCATGATCTATTGTCACCAATCAATCAATCAATCCAGACCATTCACCACTCCCGGCCGAGTACTGGCAGAGCTCGACAAAGACCCTCAGCTCTTCCACAAGGTAACGTGGCCACGTAGTGCGGCTGCTACTCTAAACACAACGGGCATTGCTGACACAATAAAAACAAAAGGGCAAGATTCCCCGCACCCAGACTACGTGACCTCACCCCCCTGGAGGCCCCCGTTCGATATACAAGCAGACTGGCTCCACCTCCCTAAGGCCAGCTTCCACCCAGCGGCTCTCAAAGCGGAAGCACTCAGTCATCTGATGCCCCTCACGGAACGTCACACCACCACCATCTACACTGACGGCTCCATTGAACAGGCCACGGGTGCTGCCGGTGCGGCACTTGTCACTGAGGGCGCCACAAACCAGTGGCGTCTCTCTGACGGTGCCTCATCAACTCAGGCAGAGCTAGTGGCGATCAAAGGGGCACTCCAACACCTAGGCACCACCAAGCCCCCAAGAGCCCTCATCGCTACTGACTCTAGGTCGGCACTACAGGCCCTCCAACAACCATGGCCATTAGATAATGTCAATTTACTCACCAGCATCCGGTTGTTGGCTAAACAACTCAAGGACACCGGAACTGAAGTCATGTTGACATGGATACCGGGTCACTCAAGAATAAAGGGCAATGACCTCGCAGACGAGGCGGCAAAAACCGCCACCACCCGCCCCAACCCAGACATCACCGTGCCCCCCAGCATGGCACAGGTCAAGAGTGCCATTAGAAAAAGCATCTCACACCTGCACAAGGAGGAGCACCAGAACGAGACCAATCGTGGCTCACCATCGACCACATGGTACTCCCAAGCCACGAAAAACCAACCGCTTCAGCTACACGCCAGCACCCACCCACGTGTCCAGGCCGACATTCACAGGATCAGGCTTGGATACCCCTGCCTACCAGAGCTCGGCGAGGATCTCCCAGTGATCTTCTGCGATCACTGCGAGTTCCCAACACCCAAGCCACTCCTACACTATACTAAGTCTTACCCTCCTAGACAAAAGATGCCGCGAGCTCGGCCTCAAACTTAACCTTAACAAGTCCAAAGCGATGGCATTCGGAGTCCCGATGCCAAACACCCCCCTCACCACTGCTGGGGCGGAGGTTGAATGGGTTGAGAACCACCAGTACCTCGGCGTGTGGATAGACAGGAAGTTGACCCTACACACTCAGGTCAACTACCTCAAGGACAGAATGGCCTCCAGAACTAACATTCTCAAGGCTATCACCAGGCACGCCTGTGGGGCCAGTCACAAGGTCAAACGGGCCTTTTACACACACGCCATCAGGTCTCTGGTGGACTACTCAGCCCCGTGCCTCATCACAGCAGCTCCTGAGATGATTAGACAGCTTGAAACGGTCCAAAACCAATCCCTCAGATTAATAGTGTCTGCCCCAGGATGGACCAAGGTCCTAAACCTAAGAGCCGAGACCCAAATAGCATCCATTAAAAACCGCATCATGCAACTCACAGCCACCCTCGTCGCGAAGATGGCTGCTTCCTCCAGACCATTCACCACTCCCGGCCGAGTACTGGCAGAGCTCGACAAAGACCCTCAGCTCTTCCACAAGGTAACGTGGCCACGTAGTGCGGCTGCTACTCTAAACACAACGGGCATTGCTGACACAATAAAAACAAAAGGGCAAGATTCCCCGCACCCAGACTACGTGACCTCACCCCCCTGGAGGCCCCCGTTCGATATACAAGCAGACTGGCTCCACCTCCCTAAGGCCAGCTTCCACCCAGCGGCTCTCAAAGCGGAAGCACTCAGTCATCTGATGCCCCTCACGGAACGTCACACCACCACCATCTACACTGACGGCTCCATTGAACAGGCCACGGGTGCTGCCGGTGCGGCACTTGTCACTGAGGGCGCCACAAACCAGTGGCGTCTCTCTGACGGTGCCTCATCAACTCAGGCAGAGCTAGTGGCGATCAAAGGGGCACTCCAACACCTAGGCACCACCAAGCCCCCAAGAGCCCTCATCGCTACTGACTCTAGGTCGGCACTACAGGCCCTCCAACAACCATGGCCATTAGATAATGTCAATTTACTCACCAGCATCCGGTTGTTGGCTAAACAACTCAAGGACACCGGAACTGAAGTCATGTTGACATGGATACCGGGTCACTCAAGAATAAAGGGCAATGACCTCGCAGACGAGGCGGCAAAAACCGCCACCACCCGCCCCAACCCAGACATCACCGTGCCCCCCAGCATGGCACAGGTCAAGAGTGCCATTAGAAAAAGCATCTCACACCTGCACAAGGAGGAGCACCAGAACGAGACCAATCGTGGCTCACCATCGACCACATGGTACTCCCAAGCCACGAAAAACCAACCGCTTCAGCTACACGCCAGCACCCACCCACGTGTCCAGGCCGACATTCACAGGATCAGGCTTGGATACCCCTGCCTACCAGAGCTCGGCGAGGATCTCCCAGTGATCTTCTGCGATCACTGCGAGTTCCCAACACCCAAGCCACTCCTACACTATATACTGGAATGTCCTAACACACGACAACTACGGAGACCAAATATGAGGTGCCCCGAGCCAGAAGACCCGCAGGCCAGGGAAGCAGCTGCCCTCATTATTGCCACAACACCAGCTAAACTTCTGGCGGAAGTGGTGACTCTGGCACCACCACCATAGATACCTATGTATGTGTATGTATGGGTGTATGTGTATGTATGTATGAGAGTGTATGTATGTATGTATATGTATGTATGTGTATATATGTATATATATATATATATATATATGTTTTCTCCTTCTTCCCTATCCCTTTGTCCTGAAGTAGTGCCTATACCGGATCAGGGGTGTATCCAGCCCTTGATTCCATCAAGGAAGCTGGACTCCCCTGGTCTGATTGGGGCAGTGACTTCACCCTTGTTGCACCAGTGTAGGTGCTTGTAAAGACCAACAAACCCTAGAGGGCTCTGTACAGCCCTGCTGGCCTCGTGCCAGCAAAAATCAAACAACAACCGAGCCGCGCCACTTATTCCATTCCCACACACTCCTCAACTGGCAGCCGCAGAGACAACACCTCCTCCCTTCGCTCTCTACCAAGGACCACAACCACGCGCTCCCCAACTTCAGCGCACTTCTCAGCCCGCTCTCTGATTGGCTGAAGGTTGTAGCTCGCTCCTACACTCACACCGGCCGAGTCAGGAAACTCTGGTACCATAGTGACCGAGTTGACTGACGAGGCTACGGTACAAAGGATCAAAGCACTGGTCTGCTGCCGGCATTTCTGCCAAAGTCCTGCACAAGGGGGACTCCCACTTGGGGGTCCTGCCCAGGCATCAAGCCCTGTGTATCGGGGACTCCCTTAAGGTTGAGTCCCGCCCAGGCACCTTTCTCCTCCCACTGAATTTTTCTCTTTTCGCCTTTAGCGTCCTCCAGGTGGTGAAGGTGAACCCTGCGGCTTGCTCAAGGGGGGCACTTAGAGTGCTGCCTTAAGCCACCTGGATCAAGGTCAGGCAAAAGCTTGGATAGGAATAGGCGCAGATCAGGTCGGTTACGACAGTTGTTAGCAACTGGACTGACAAACTGATTTGCCTAGGCAGGCTTCTTCCTTTTATCTTTATTTAGCTGTGTCGTTTGTCGGGCCTTGGCCCCTTTTAGGATTTTTGTGTGTGTGTGTGTGTGTGTGTGTTTCTGCTCTGTTCTTGCTGTTGGCAATATGACAGAATGGCGAGTGAAAATTAAATGTAGGAGCTCCAACGACAAGGATAAAAAGCTGAAGCTCATAGAGATTCTATGCAAGAAAGATATTGAGATCAGCAGAATCTTCAATACACATGATGGTTTTGTTGTGTTAACCCTAAACGAACATCATGCTGACAATATCTTTGCCACCGACACCAAACTAGAACTCTCTGAAAATGACTTTACCCCCATTATACCACCTGACTTAAAAGCAAGGAAGAGTGTGATAATTCCCAGAGTGGATGATTTGATCTATAAGAAAAATTCTGTCGATATCGGTGAGGAAATAATAAAGAAAAATGAATGGATAAAAGAGGAGGAAATCGAACATATTTACAAGTTTCCCAACTCACCAACCTTAAAGATAACTTTTACTCTGACCTCACTTGCTAAACTATGTACAGAGAAGGGACTCAAAGCCTTCCAGATAAGCATCCCTGGACACGAAATCAAACTGGAAACATATATTCACATCCAATGTTGTATGAGATGCTACGCTTTAGAAAACCACCATATTAATGAATGCCCAAAAAGCAGAGACTACAAAGTATGTTCGGAATGTAGCACCGAAGGTCATGTCTGGCATCAATGCAAGGAGTCCAACAAAAAATGTTTAAACTGTGGAGACAACCACAGTACCCTCGCAATGAAGTGCCCTAAAAGAAAAGAAATTATAAAAGACAAAAGAACACAACTAAACACAAAACAAAACACGACATACGCTAACATCACCGGTCTTAATGCCCAAAGTAATACACAAAACTACAACATCCCTAAAATTACAAAAGAAGAACTACTTAAAATCCACATTTGTGTAGCTCATGCACAATTTAAAAACCAGGAAAGGCCAGGGTCTTACGCTGTTGAACTTAACAAAATTTTATATGCAAACAACTTACCTGAAATAATAATACCTGATGACAGTTTCGAACCACCTGCGACTGGTGCTGTGAGTCTTGACACCACCCAACAAGAAACACCTGTACCACAGAAAAGCTTGAGCAGGCAAAAAAGTTTAAGCAATACCAGCATAAACAATGAAAATACCCCCAAGAAGAAACTAAATGCAAAAGATTTAGGTTTAAATTTCTTTACCACAAAAGGATATGGATGGCCCCAAGATTTTTCAACTGCAGAACTAATTAAAGAAGTAAAAAGGAAAAAGATCAAATGGACATACACAAACAACAAATTTGAAGAGGAACACATCCTACGAAAAGCAGAAAGAGGTGAAATAACCTTGTCTAACTGTTTTTTCTCAGTGGAGAATGACGAATTTAGGAAAATCAGACCTGGACTTATTCAGGAGCGTTCCCCTTTAGAACATCGTGACCCACGCACAAAA
This sequence comes from Metacarcinus magister, assembly GCA_029783475.1. NCBI lineage: Eukaryota > Metazoa > Arthropoda > Malacostraca > Decapoda > Cancridae > Metacarcinus > Metacarcinus magister. The sequence goes on from JAPQNM010000520.1 coordinate 57,191, forward strand.
AAGACCTTACATCACTAAACACAACATAAACATTATTCAACACAATATCTTGAACTGGAAAACAAATAAAGCATCACTACTACCTTATTATTTGGAAAATGACCCTGATATTCTCCTATTAAACAGTCATGGATTAAAAAACAGTGAAGAGTTAAAAATACCTGGATACAGAGTTTATAAAATAAACTACACTGAAAACATTTATGATGGCTCGGCGATTGGTATAAAGCATAACATAAAACATAAACTATTCGACGACTTTGACACTGATTTTATAGCTGTAGAAATTGACACTAGTTTAGGACCTATACAAATTGCCACAACATACCTACCTCCCAGACGTTCCTTTTTACCATACACGGACATGCATAGATTGTTAAGCAATAGTATTCCAACATACATCCTGGGAGATTTCAATGGCAGGCACTCAGTATTTGGCAACAGAGATAATAATACAGTGGGAAAAAAAAAAAAAAAAAGAAAAAAGAAAAAAAAAAGAAAAAAAAAAAAGAAAAAGAAAAAACAAAAAGAAAAAAAAATGAGGAAAGACAAGGGAAAAAAGAAGAAAAAAAAAAAAAAACAAAAAAAAAAAAAAGAAAAAAAAAAAAATGAAAAAAAAAAAAAAAAAAAAAAGAAAAAAAAAAACAAAAAAGAGAAAAAAAAAAAAAAAAAGAGAAGAAGGAAAACGAAAAAAAAAAAAGAAAAAAGAACACAATTGAGGAAAAAAAACAAAAGGAAAAGAGAAAGAATAAAAAAGAAAAAAAAAAAGAGAAAAAAAAAAGGGAAAAAAAGAAAGCGAAAAAAAAATAAAAGAAAAAAAAAAAAGGGAAAAAAAAAAAAATTGGAAAGAAAGAAAACTAAGAAAAAAAAAATGAAAAAAAAGGGAAAAATAAAAGAAACAAAAAAAAAAAAAGAAAAAAAGAAACAGAAAGAAAAAGACACAAAAAAAAAAAAAAAAGAGATAGAGAGAGAAAAGACGAAAAATAGACAAAAGAAGAAAAGAAAAGAAAAAGAGAAAAGAAAAGAAAAAAAAGAAAATAGAAAAAAAGAAAAAAAAGAAAGAAAAGAAAAAAAGAAAAAAGAAAAAAGAAAAAAAAAGACAGAGAAAGAGAAAAGAGAAAAAAAGAAAGAAAAAAAAGAGAAAAAAGAAAAGAAAAAGAAAAAAGAGAGAGAAAAAGAAAAAAAAGAGAGAGAAAAGAGAGAGAGAGAAAAAAGAAAGAAAAAGAAAAAAAAAGGAAAAGAAGAGAGAGAGAAAAAGAAAAAAAGAGAGAGAGATAGAAAAAAGGAAAAAAGAGAAAAGAAAGAAAAAAGAGAGACAAAAAAAAGAGAGAGAGAGAGAGAGAAAGAAGAGAAAAGGACAGAATAAAAAAGAAAAATAAAAGAGGAGAGAAAACAGAAAAGAAACAAAAAACGGAAAAAAAAAAAAAAAGAAAAAAAAAAAGAAAAAAAAAAGGAAAAAAAAAAAAAAAAAAAAAAAAAAAGAAAACAAAAAAAAAAAAAAGAAAAAAAACAAAAGCAAAAAAAAAAAAAAAAAAAAAAAAAAAAAAAAAAAAAAAAAAACAAAAAACAAAAAAAGAAAACAAAAAAAAAAAGTCTATCTCCCTTATAAATCAAGCAAATTTATACATCTTGGTCCTAACTTCCTTACAATTTAAAGCCATAAAAACTCGTCTACAAATCCTGATAAAATTTTTTCCAACAATCATCATACTTGAAACTGAATCATTGAGCCAAGGTGGGTACATAACAACTTCTAATACCTACCTGTAATACTTAAGCTCTTACAACACCTTTTATTATTGAGAACACCAAAAATAATAAGATTAATAAGGCTGATGGGATTATTTCCAACACAAAACTAGACTCACAATACATGTTACTACTTTGAGGTCGACGGTATGAGAACAAAACTAAGAGACAAGCAACAATAAATTGGGCAACATACTAACATTAAAAAAGGTGCCATTGGACACAGCCATCCAAAATCTACTCATACAACTAGATATAGCAGTTAAATTACACCTGAGATAACCAGACCTAGAACCACAGTTTAAAAAAACCTTCCAACAATATGCTCATCACCATGGCCTGGACTCTACAACGAATACAGGGATTATCTAAGAATAAAAACGAATTAAAAGAAAGATGCAAAGAAGCCTATAACAAAACTCGGGGAAGACCCAAATAAATCATATATCCAGAGAAAAGTTAAAATAGTAAACATTTGGAGTAAAATAAAAGTACTAAAAGTGACAAGATCCAACACACCCTACTCAAGATTAATAAAAGATACCAGAGGGCAATAAACTATATTCTGAATCCAGAAAATGCCACTTGATGGAGGAAACATGGAAAATGTCTTTAAAATACAGCAGGAGGAGATAAATCACTGGACAAATCAACGATTTCCTGCCCCATATTGATAGATATATTAATGTGAAACTAGTAATAGATGTTAACCGGTCTATACCCACAGTTCGGATTTTATAGATTAAACAATGAAACTATCCACCAGAGAAATTACAATAGAAGAAATTTAAGAAACCCTTATTGAGATCAAAAATAAAGCACCAGGGCTCCACTAATAATAAATATAACAAAAATTTAGAAAAATGTACATCAAAAACTGGAACCAACATAAAAAATTTTAACGCTTGTTATCCCTTGTATACTTTCCAAGGTGACTTTAAAGGAGGGCATAATCAAATTATTCCTAAAAAAGAAAAAAGTCACAATAAATCCTATTAAATACAGACCATTTCCTTACTCGCAAATACCTGTTGAAAGATTTTGGGGTCGAAGGCTCATTAAATCAAGATTTTAAAACAACTTATTATATGAAAATAATATAATTAAAAGAAAGACAACGGATTCAGGAAATACAAAGGAACACATACTGCACTCACAACACATGTGAACTCATTGCAACGCCTTTAGCTAGAAGAAGACAGGTATATATGGTGGTTGAGAGACGTTGCAAAAAGCGTTCTGATAAAGGTTGGCATAAACGGCCCTCAAATATAAAAATACTGAAGATTAGGGCCTCCTGACTATCCTATAGAAAATAATTCTAGTAACTTTTAAATAAGGAAAAGCAAGGATAATTATAAGGTATGGGTTTTGTAACAGTATGGAATTATTAAGTGGTGTCCCCAGGGAAGGGTTTTATCGCCAACGTTACAATATATTACAATCCCCCTTCCCACGACTAGAAATATGGATCCTACTAGGACCACACTGTATCGGACACGACATCACTCACAATAATAACATCACCGAGCAAATCCAAATTAATGATGAAAGTTAAAGTCGACGAGAATTGGACAAGAATCAATCGTTTGATGAGAACAAGGAAAATAGAAACCAGTTGAAGAAAAAGTTCAAAATTATACTTAGCGCAACGTCAAAAACAAAGAAAAGAAACGGTTAGATGGAAAGACTAGTGAAACTAGTAATGGCGGGGGAAAACTTCTTGGTCTAACATCACACAACTACTGGGAGATCTTAGGGATATTACTAAAACAATAAATAAGGAATGCGAATACTATCACACACTAAGAAGATTTTAGTAATGTAACACCAAAAGAATAATAAAAAAACTACATGTAGTAAAAACATTACTATACCAGTCATGAAATACCGTTCAATCCTATTTGTAT
>JAPQNM010000524.1:0-12539 GCA_029783475.1 Metacarcinus magister
CCTTGCGACACACCACATTAATGTGGTGAAGGACCATAAGGTTATATTGTCAGACCACCAGGTCTTGAAAGAAAAATATGACCTTTTGGATAGGGACCACCAGGTCCTACTGGAAGACCACTACGGTCTGCTGCAGGACTTTAATGTCTTGCTGTCAGACCGTAAGGTCTTGAAGGGAAATCATGACCTTGTGGTTAATGACCACAAGGTCTTGAAAGAACAGTATGAACTTTTGGTTAATGACCACCAGGTCACACTGGAAGACCAAAACGGTCTGATGCAGGATCTTAATGTCTTGCTGTCAGAACGTAAGGTGTTGAAGAGAAATCATGACCTTGTGGTTAAAGACCACACGAAGGTTGTGTCAGAGGTGAGCAGTGTGCGTCAACAGTACGCAGCACTGCAACGTCTGCTGGAGAACAACAAGGACGACCTTCGGGTTGTGCTGACTGAGAAAGAAGCTTTGGCAACACAGCTGAAGCAGGAGCAGGACCAAAGTGTTAACTTGAAAACACACTTGAACATGGTCCTGCGCCGCAAGGAAGGAGCTGAAAGTCAAGCCAAGAGTATCACAGATCTCTGTAAGGCGACTGTAGCGAAGCTGCGACTCGAGTACCACACACTCGAGACTCGCCAGCATGAATTGAAACTGCACTACGACCAGTGCTTTGATCAAGTACACACCTGTGTAGCAAAAGATGACCGTGCTGCCCGCGACCTGCAGGAGGCAGCACGGAACCTGACTCTCGTCCAGCTGGACAAAAACCAGATGGAACAATATTACGTCACACTGGCGAGAACACAGAGACATGAATGGCTGCAACATGCAGAACATTCCCAGCGAATGAAACGTCACGAACAAAGTGATGATGGATTGAACCATGGATCCACAGACCATAACCAAAACTCGATTTGGAATGAACTCTGGAACTCCATGGACGAGTTACAAGAACTTCTACAAACAAAGGAAGAGTTATAAGAACAAAACAAAGTCTACTCACTTACATGACTTTTGAATTGATGAGTTACAAGAACTTCTACAAACAAAGGAAGACTTATAAGAACAAAACAAAGTCAACTCACTTACATGACTTTTGAATGGACGAAATACAAGAACTTCTACAAACAAAGGAAGACTTATAAGAACAAAACAAAGTCTACTCACTTACATGACTTTTGAATCGACGAGTTACAAGAACTTCTACAAACAAAGGAAGACTTATAAGAACAAAACAAAGTCAACTCACTTAGATGACTTTTGAATGGACGAAATACAAGAACTTCTACAAACAAAGGAAGACTTATAAGAACAAAACAAAGTCTACTCACTTACATGACTTTTGAATCGACGAGTTACAAGAACTTCTACAAACAAAGGAAGACTTATAAGAACAAAACAAAGTCTACTCACTTACATGACTTTTGAATTACTTTCTTAAAAAAACATGTACTGTGTATCTTAATATTGCACTATTTTGTTTATCTAATAATTTACTTATTGATTAATTGATTAGTACATTTACTTATATATTTAGTCAGTTTGTGTGTGTGTGTGTGTGTGTGTGTGTGTGTGTGTGTGTGTTGGTGTGTGTGTGTGTTTTGTTAACGTCTGTCTGGCTATCTATCTATCTATCTATCTATTTATTCAACCTCCTCCTCCTCCTCGTAGTAGTGGTGGTGGTGGTGTTGTCTAGTGTTCAGTTTAATTATAGGACACTGTATGTTAGATTACACTCTCTCTCTCTCTCTCTCTCTCTCTCTCTCTCTCTCTCTCTCTCTCTCTCTCTCTCTCTCTCTCTCTCTCTCTCTCTCTCTCTCTCTCTCTCTCTCTCTCTCTCTCTCTCTCCGACCTTCTCGCCTTTCCTTCCTTCATTCCATTTTCTTCCTCATCCTCTCGAGAATTCTCTAACCTGAACAACAGTTGCAGTATGAATCCTACTGGTATGTGTCTACTGCACTAGTTCCCATTTGATATGAGCATACGATTCTGTACCAGCATTAGTGGTAGTCTATTATAGTATAGTATAGTATAGTATAGTATAGTATAGTATAGTATAGTATCTTCCTCTATTTTTCATTTTTTACTCTTTCATACTTGCCTCGAAAATTCCATGTAGTTTTTCTATTCCACATGGTATCACTTATTTTCCTGCCAGCTTCGGTTGGAGGGATGGGTGGGAGGGGAGGAGCCTTCCACTGTACTATTCTTTCTCTAATTCAAGTAGTTAGCGTAGAGTAGTTATATCAAACAGCCTTCGCAGGGACCCTAGGGTCTGTTGGTGTGTGTGTTCCCTTGTATTCCTCCTCCTTCTCTTCCCCTGTTGCGTCTTTTTCTTCCTCCTTTGCGTTTTCTCTTCCTCCTCCTGCTCTTTCTCTCCTTCTTTATGCTGCATGAACGGCCCTTTCCACATCCTCTTCTCATCTACTCCTCTCTTCTTCTTTATCCTCCTCCTCCTCCTTCTCCTGCTCCTCCTCCTCCTCCTCCTCCTCCTCCTCCTCCTCCTCCTCCTCCTCCTCCTCCTCCTCCTCTTCCTCTTCCTCCTTTTCTACTATTCTATCCTTTTTCTACAAATAATAGTTAGTGTAGCGTAGTTTAGTGAAGTCAAACAGCCAAGTAGGGACATATAGGTGACTGCTGTTTGTATTCCTTTGTATTCATTTGTAATCCTCTTCCTCCTCATCATTCTTTAACCTTTTCTTAAGCTTCGTGGGCAGGCTTCTTCTTCTCAGCCTTTTTTTCTCTTTTCCTTCTCTGGTTTTTATTCTTCTAACTCCTATTTTTCTCTCCACCTCCACCTCCTCCTCCTCCTCCTCCTCCTCCTCCTCCTCCTCCTCCTCCTCCTCCTCCTCTGCCCACACCCCTTTCTTAGGATTCATTATTGATCTCTTCTGCCTCATCCATGCTTTCCCTCTTTTTTCCTCATCAGAGAGCCATAGATATAATTTTTTGTGACACATTCTGGATGCTAAGATATACGGATGGCTTTTCCACTTCCTACATACAGATCTGATTTAGATAAATTACAACTACAATGATTAGACCAAAATTGGAATATGCAGAAACTATATGGGGCCTGCACAAGAAAATTTTAACTGAAAAGAATACAGAGAATAACAATTAAGATGGTGCTTGATATGGAAGAACTAAAAAGTGATTCATAAATAGTGGTAAATTACCCCTCTGGGGACAATTTCGCATTCGGCTGGGGTAACGACAGCCTTTAGGCTTCTAAGTATGATGTGCTGAGAGCAGTGTGTAAGAACGTGGCTGTGCCAAGTATTATGTATGGTATGGATGTGACAGTATGGAGTCAAAAGGAGATAAACAAGTTAGAAATAGGGCAGAATAGAGTACCAAGATTAGCACTGAATGCACCAGGTATGCAGCTGTAGAAGCTTTGAGAGGTGGCATGGGAGAGACACATAAAGGCGACCTTGAGATACAAAGTTAGGCTGGGAGAAGTGCATGACGATGATAGACAGGAGTGGCATGCTGGTTATGTGGGTACATAGAACTTCTGAAGGGAGATAAAGGGTGCATGAATGAAAGGTGATGAACAAAAGCAGAGAAGGGTTAGAGTGGGATGTGAGAAAGTGGAAAAATGAGATAGACAGAACAGTGAATGGTGGTGATCTCTTCCAAGCTAGGGCACTGTATATGGATGTGAATGCAAGGAAGGAACTACAGATGGTCAGAGTCCCGCACCAAAGTGTGCCAGATGTGTGACATGGGAGAGGATAAGACGGTAGAGCATGTGGTACTGGAATGTGAGAAGTATGATCGTGACAGAATGGAAATGATGCGTGTGATGGTGTTGTTGCTGGGACTGTGTGGGGAGACGAGTGAACGGATGATTGACGCAGAGAAAGATTTCCTGGAGAAAATGTGGTATGCGAGATCTAGGAACATAGAATATATATATATTTTTTTTCCATACAGGAGCTGCCGCTACAAAGGCCTGACTTGTAAGGAACTACAAGTCACCTGTGGAATCAAGATTAAGACCAAGTTCCGCGATTTTTAGTATGTTTTTGTTAAATATTTTCTGATGATGCAAATACGCGAACCAATTTTTTGGAGTGTTGTATTTTTGCGCGCGTCTGTAGTCTGTCACTGAAACCTGGAACAACTTGAGTGCGTGTTATGTTAAGTATGTTGTTTGTGCTGATTGGTGCGTGAACACCACGTGATGTAGGCGTGACCAATGAGTGACTAGATCGTGGCGTGTGCTAAGTGTTCGTGCTGTGCGCAAACTATGCGGGAACTCCTCGTGGCATGATCACGTGGCCATGTCGTCACAAGACACAAGCCCAGCTCCTCACCCTTCACGACAAGTTAGAACGCGTGAACGTTGCGCAATCTGTCGCAACCATGTTGTAAACAGTTCGTGATCTAGGCGGGCCAATGCGTGTCACTGCGTGCCAATGCGGACCCTGTCCAGAAATTGACACTCACTGCCCCGCAGTGTTTGCGAATAGGTTGCGCAATGCCCGCAGTGTTTGCAGATAGGTTGCGCAATGTTCACGCCTAGTTCACGCAAGTGGCACGAAAATTTTGAACATTTAAAAATTTTCTTTGCCCACTGGCACGCAACCCCGCACAGTTTACGCACACTTCACAACAGTTTACGACGAATTTACTCATTGGCACGCAACATTGTGTGCCAGTGCGGGGACAAAATTCGTGCAAGTGTCAAGGTGGCATTACATTATTGGCGAGGATATTTGGGGCAGCGGGGCAGGGTTGACCATAACGCCCGTATCACCACATAGGAGTAACAGGAGAAGGATGGTGTGTGTGTGTGTTGTGTTTATCTGTATTGTTGTTAGTGTGCTGTTTGAACCACTGAACCACGGTGAGGGACAGTGATTGTTGTGTGCAAGTGCTTGTTAGTGATTGTTGTGGGCGTGTTGTTTGTGTGTTTGAGTGTATCAGTAGGTGTTGTGTAAGTGCTAATAATGTAATTGAGGTGGCAAGAAAGGTACTTTGTGCAATTATGTGGCGTCTGCATTGTTTCAGCGTACCTTATGCGATCGTGAGTGTGTTTCGTGTTGAAGTGTTGTCGGCGTCAAAGTGTAATTGGGCCGTTTCAGAGACCAAAACAGGCTCGTTACATTATTAAAAACAATTAAAATCATGTCTATATAATACATCGTTATAATGGTAACAAATAAAAAACAAAAAACATGCAAAGGATAAAAGAAATCAAAATCAAAATGAGTAAAAACAAGTGTAGGGTGTGTGTGTGTGTGTGTGTGTGTGTGTGTGTGTGTGTGTGTGTGTGTGTGTGTGTGGATTCACTTAATAAGGAAGCTAGATACATTTGCTCAGGTAAATAAACGATCTAAAATGGGAAATGGAGAGAAACGGAGAACTTAAGAAAGAGAATGAAAAACTAAACTAAACAAAGATGTAAACAAGAAAGATGTTGAAATCAGTGAGCTGTCATCAGAGGCATATGATTTAAGAAATAAAATGAAAGAGATGAGCTGTAAGGTGGATAGACACCACCAAATATTAAATGACAAAGAAAACAGGAAGAAATAACATCTAAAGATAACAACAAACTGGAGAGGAGTAAGGATTATGAAGGAGCTATTGATAAGGTATTCACAGGAAAGGATGAAGTCAAAACAACATATGCTCAGATACTTAAAGAGAAGGATAAAATTGAAGCAAAACAAAAAGCTGAACCAATTGAACTAAGAGACATAAACATCAACAAGGAGGTCAGTAAAATAATAAGAAAATAAGAGAAAATTACAGACAAATAGTAAATATGAACCACTCATTGATAATAATTGGCAAGGGAAAAAAATAAATAAGGAATAGAATAATCAGAGTAAAAATATAAATGAGCACCATCACGGATATCATCGAGTAAGTGGTAGAAGGAGTAACAGGAAAAGACAATAAGGAGTTTCAGTTAAAAAATATGAAAGTGGTAAGCACAGGCAAATGAAAAAAAAACACTTCAGAGCTCATTTATAATGGAAGATATAGTGAGAAATGCCAAAAAATTACGAGAGGTAGATAAGATGACAAACATATGGATAAGGGGGTGCTTATATATATATATATATATATATATATATATATATATATATATATATATATATATATATATATATATATATATAAACAAGGGAAACATTAAAAGAAAAAAATAAAGAAGCAATAAGGAAAAACAGTGAGAGGACTGAAAAAATGGTATATAAATAGAAGAGACAAATAAATGAAAATAACCAAACAGACATTAAGAATATTAATAGGAAAATGAATATATTGTGGATAGCTTAGTGTCCAGACTGACAAAGTTAAAAGCTGCAATTCAAGACAAGAAACCTGAGGTAGTTCGTCTTACAGAAAGAAGTTGACAGTTAATACAACAATTGATACAGTAAACATAGAGAATTATAATGTATGGAGGAAAGACAGAGAAATCAAGCAAAGGGGAGGACTAATTATGCTAACAAAGTAAGAACTATAAGCACAGCACAGTAAACCTACTAGAAATGGTAGAACAAACAACAGTAGAAATAAAAACCAAAGAAGGAAACGTAATTATAGCAACTGTAGCCTACATATACCTCCTCAAACAATGACCTGGGATAAGGAAAAATACCGAGAGTTGGTAGAGAATATAAATAACAGTACATATACTATGGAACAGATATAGAAAAATAACAGTGAAGAAGCATATGATATATATAAGCAGGCAAGAAATGAATACTCTAGTCAGACATTATCGATAGAATTAAGGACTTACCCATACTTTTTCAAAGCTATATAAAAAGCAAAAGTAAGGTTACAGATAAGATACAGAGTATAGTTGACCAAGGCAAGAATTAGTACCATATGTCAAGGAAGAAAAAATGTGTGAAGTTCTAAATAGAAGCTTCCAGTCAGTATTCACCAAAGATAAACCATTTGAAGTGTATGAAATTATACAAGCAACACCTCACAAGCTAGGAAATATGTAGCTTAATAAAAAAAGAAAACTGAAGAAGAAATAAGGGTAAATCTGCGTAACTACTGCTCGGACGATATTGATATAAATATGAAGTCCTACATGCAATACATAGTGTACTCAATACATCTGTGAAGGTTTCAGGCGGTGCTCACCATTATTTACCTCGCAAAGCGTCTTTGAAGTTATTTGAAGTTATGTTATGTTATGTTATGGTAAAGTTATGGTTAGGTTAGGTTAGGTTCGGTTATATAAGCTTTTTATATTTGTTTACCCAAAAGTTAGGCATTTCACGTTAGACTTTTTTCCCGGATTGCCATATATACTACATAGTATGTCCTATATTTGCTTATAATGAGGAGCACCGCCTGAAACCTTCACAGATGTGTTGAGTACATTATGTGTAGTATGTAGGACTTCATATCTATATCGATATCGTCCGAGCAGTAGTTATGCAGAAATACCGAAATAAAAAAAAAAATTGATATACGGAAACAAATAGACAGAAGGAAATATCAAACTGGATGTTAAAAGAATGTGCAGAAGAATTAAATGAGAAGGCTTTTTTGTCATAGTTCCTCATGGAAGGTTAATATGGAAACTTGAATACAAAGGAGGTATCCAAGAAAACATATTGCAATGGATGCAGGACTTTTCAAGAGGAAGAGAAGAGAAAGGAAAAAAATTTTAAGAGGAAAATATTCGTTCTGGAGAGGGGTGACAAGTGGCGTCCCACAGCCTTCAGTGTTGGCACCAATCATGATTCTGGTGTATATAAATGATATAAATGAGAACATTGAAACAGAGAGTTACATGAACATGTTTGCTGAGTATGCAAAAAGACAAAGAATTATACAAAAAAAAAAAAGAGAACTCATGTAAGGAATTGCAAGAGAATTTATTAAAAGTACGTATATGAACGGAGTAAAAATTGGCAGATGGAATTTAATGCAAAAAAATGCCATGTACATGTAATAAAATTTGGTAAGAGTGCAAAGAGGCCTGACTGGGACTACTAGCTTGGAAGCAAGAGTTTACAAGAATCTGATGAGGAGAAAGATCTAGGAATAATTATCAATAACAGACTGTCATCAGAACACCATTTAAATGAAAAAGTATGGAACATGTACAACTTGTTAGCGACTATAAGAGTATCCTTTACATATATAAATTGGTTGCCTTGCCTAGTCTCAGAGATCTTAACTGTAAAGAAAGACTTGAAAAGCTAAAATTGCCAACATTAGAATATGTTCCATTTTATAAAGTTAAAGAAAAAGGTTAATAGGAATGGTTTAAAGGAAAGTGTGAAAGAGCTAAAAAGAGATGAGAAGAGATGAAGCATGGGAGAGAATGAAAAGAAAACCTATTCAGAAAAGGATGGAACTGATCGTTGATGCAGACTTCCAGTACATCCTGGCGAGATCGGCCACACGTACGCCACTTTCGTGCTTTGCTACGAGTTCTTTCGTGTTTGTTGCCTTCTTTATCAAAGGGCTGGCACTCGGAACTTTCTTTGGCCCCATGGTGGCTTATTTAGCAGTCACACTCAATAAACAAGCACAAAAACCAATGGATTATTACAAAATGTTTCGGATGAACGGGCGGGGTGATGCTCACTCAACAAGAAATAAAGGCAGACTGAGTCACAAACGCATGGGATACTTTTTTTGTGTGGGCGCTCGATTCCAGGAAATAAGTGGCCGAATCACGCGGGAAGATGGACGAGTTTGGTACTGATCATTTTCAACTATACGAAAACCGAGCGGATGTACGAAAACTGGGGCAAACTTTTGACGAAAAAAGTCGTCGAAAACCGAATCGTACCAAAACTGGGGCACACAAAAGTCAAGGTTTGAATGTGTGTGTGTGTGTGTGTGTGTGTGTGTGTGTGTGTGTGTGTGTGTGTGTGTATATATATATATATATATATATATATATATATATATATATATATATATATATATATATATTTATTTATTTATTTATTAAATCTTAATACTGGAGATCTGACACACCAGGCCTAATAATAGTTTTCATCAAGTGGCGACAATCAGCGTAATGCAAAGTCCCTCTGTTTAAACTTAAATTCAACTGATCAGGTGGTGCGTCATTTATACTTTCTACCAGCGAACACTAATATAGTAAAAATGGGCTACACAGAACAACATCTTGTTTTGTCAAATTATCTTATTATTTATGTACTGTATCCTATACTTGAGTGTAACAACCAATATTTCACCATCAACTCAATCATAACTGTGACGTAACTAATACCTGCCTTTGTCATTTTCAGAATGGCATGGCGATGGATGACCGCGGCAGCTGTGATTATGATGTATTATGGTGCTGCTGTTGTTGCTGAGGAATCCCGCAAAGATATCAACCTTCAACTTGAGCCTCTTGGAGTCAACTTGCGAGATCGGGCATTCTCAAGGCAACCGGGTGCTGGGCAAGAGTGGGAAGACTCACGTTTTGCGGATGAGCTTCAAATTAATCATGACTATTTTGCACACCCTATACTAGAGACAACACATCAACTTCCTCCTGCTGTAGGTCAGACATTCATATCTAAGGAATTACATAATGACTCTTCTTTAGAAAGTATTTCCATAAAAGATATTGACACTACTGACAAGAGCCTTGATGTCAGGAAACAAGAGGGCCTGCAGCACGACAAGATTCATCTCTCTGTCAAGCAGAGCAACACAGGACTGTATCAGGAAGAGCAAATATGGCCTAACAAGGACCCATTCTCAGTGTTCTATGATTCAATGTTCCCAGAAATGGAGTCAGTTATTCCAGAAGAGGAGACATACACCAAGAACATTCCTACGGTTCCTCCGACGCCAGTTAAACAAAGAACGCCCAATCCCACTAAACCCATCTCCCCCCTTCAGGCATCAGCCCAAAGCAGTCCTGTCACTTCATTTATGGATTTGCAGTTACCTACTATGGCGCCTGAACAGCTTTCCTCATCCATGCTAAACACACTCTCTAGTCCTGCGCCATCCCTTCTGAACACGTCCTTTGACTATAAAGAATTTGAGAAATTAGTTATGAGGATGTCATTGGTGTTAGAAAAATTTGGCCTGCCAAAGTCCTTCACCAAAAAAGTCTTCAAAGAAGAAGAAAAGTTTCTTAGCAGCTTCATACATGTTAAGTCTCTACGAGACAAACTGAACACTATTTCACATCATAAACTCTCTTCCGTGACTTCAAAGTTGAATATTTCTCATCTGCTTTCCAAGTTTGGGCTTAAAAACGCTCTTAAAAACATAACATCTAAGCTAGATCTTGAAGACGTGGCCTTAAAGATGGGTGTGCCTGACATGGCCTTCAAAGTGAACCTTACTGACCTCATCTCAAAACTTGACATTGACAACATAGCCTACATAGTAGACCTGGTTGAAGCTGCCTCCAACTTGAGCCTTAAAGATGTGACATCCAAAATGAACATTGGTCATTTAAATTCCGCAAGATTACAGCAGATAACAGTCATCCTGTCACACATACTCGCACACATCACACATCTAGAATCAGTGCAACGCGCCACAAAAATGTTAGGTATCAACGGAACCTTTATGGATGGAGTCTTGGACAGCGTGGAATCATCAGCTCGCTACGTTTCAGTAAGACAAATTCAATGTGTATTACAGTAATTCAAGTGGAATATAGTTCCATGTGTCATCACATAACATGAAATATGACCCTTTTGTAAACATTATGTGGTCATTTTTCTTTTCCAGCATTTTCGTTTGATTTTTTTTATATGTAAAATAACATTTAATACTGGGTACCTGTTAGCTATCACTTTCCTTTATAATACTGTCTCTTGCCGCAGGATGATGACAACGGAAGGCGGCTGTTGTTACTCCCATTGTTTGATGATGTCAGCCTCAATGTTGTGCAAAGTTTGGGCTTCACTGTTCTTTTATTTTTCTTGCTGCTCTCCGCGTATTCCTACATCACGTTGAAAGCTGACACCATAGATAAAGAAGGTTCTCAAGAGCCGTAAGTTTCGTGAAAGATGGTTCATGTCACAATCTGGATGGATTAATTTCGTAAAAAAATAATAAATAAAAAAATTTATTAAAAATTACATGCAGGAAAATTTTTCATAACTTAAGAATGGCTGAAACCTATAATTTGTTAGGCTGATCCTTTGAACATTTTACCTCAATGAAATCAATAAGGTGTCCTCATTCCTAAACGTTTAATACTAAATTCCTCCCTCTTCAGACATATGTTTGCTCCATCTGAGTGGGATCAGGACTGGAAGGCCACCGTTGATGCCACTGAAGCCTTTGACTTGCCTTTGAAACATAACCGCAACCACAAAGAGGATCAAGGCCACCGTGACCCAGTAATCTCTACCCGTCCCATGCCAGTGCCTGATCCTGGGGTACTACATAAGATGGGTCACCAGCTATCAAGCCAACTAAAGACTCATCTACAACATACAAAAACCCACAGAGGCCCTCTCATTGTCCCTGTGGTCAACCTCCATGGTGGTTACCATAAAAAACCCTCACTTGGTTAACAAACATCATGCAAGTGATCTCCAACCTACTGTAGAAAAGCCACTCCACCATTTCTCACTCCTCCAACCTCCTCACCAGCCATTCCTTCAGCATTCTGTCCCACCATTCGCTGAAACAGATCACTATGACAAACATCGCCATTTTGCATCTTATGAAGATGACTATCAGTACGAAGGCAAAGACGAACATGTCGGGAACTACTTCCTCAATAACAATAATCAACGGCATCATGGTTCACATTCTGAGGCCGAGTCAACTAGAACACCTGAAAACCACAGGTACTCCAACCCAACGTCTAGACCCACCGACACCGGAAACTTCAATACCTACAACCAGGCTCCATCCCTCTGGACCACCTGGCAATCCCGAAGATCTACCTCTCAACCCTCCAGCTATCCAAGCACCACCCAACCCTCTACCACCATTAACTCAGTCCCCAACCACACTTATCTGCCTAATAGTCGTATAAGGCCAACTAGTAAATATGCCCAGAGAGTTACACCTTCTCTCAAAACAAGAAGAACAAACTTCACTAGTGGATAGTTGCATTTGGATAAACCTTGCTAGCATAAGCAAGAGCTGCTTGTTTTCCTATAGGCTACCATTGCTAACAGAATGTAAGAAAATTATATAAGCTAGAAGCCAGGTAAATTATCATATTTTGTTCAGGGGACAACAGAAGGGAAAAATATTGAGAACCATTGCTATGAACAGAGTAATTTTCTATAACCTGAGTTGCTTACCTAATTTCATATTGACAAAAACAAACAAGAACATCCAGCATACCACATCAGAATCAATCTTGCAAACTCTCGCTTCTTGGTTCTCAGCTACACCTAAGCACGGTTAGGCTGAAGTTCTGGCTAACTAATGGATGCCTTAGTGGAGTTGTGTCAGTTGGGCCACTTTTACTTGAAGAATGGATTATCA
The DNA here is from genome assembly GCA_029783475.1 of Metacarcinus magister. Lineage (NCBI taxonomy): Eukaryota > Metazoa > Arthropoda > Malacostraca > Decapoda > Cancridae > Metacarcinus > Metacarcinus magister. The sequence continues at coordinate 12,443 of JAPQNM010000524.1, forward strand.
CTTGCTCAAAATATAAATAAATTAATTAATTAAAGGAGCAAAACACGTAGATAGTGGCAACAGCAACTGTGAAGACAGTATCAATAGCAACAGGAAC